>JAJIBD010029875.1:0-20497 GCA_021461705.1 Cryptotis parvus
ATTCCCTCAGTTTCATTGAAACTTTTAACATGATTTTAATATACTGAAATGAAATATAGTTTAAGTTTGCACTACAGACTGAATAATAATCCCACTTTACTTAAAACTCAATTTGGTGAAAGGAGTTCTTCAGATATCAATAGTTTTTATCTTTAGTATCTATACAATTGAATAACCTTATGATATATTTTATTTTGAAGCAAAAGAGGCCTAATGTACCTTCTTTACTCTTTCCACTTTCCAAATCACAAGTGACATACTCATTTCTACTATGTCTGGTGTTCTTTTATATGACCAAGTGGCACAGATTTGTTTAATAAAATAAAGAGTCACTGGAAAAAACTTAATGGTTTTTAATTTTTTTAAAAAACCCCCGAAACAGAAGCAGTTGATAGCATCTATATGCTTTTTGTGAATGTATTTTGAAAACGGCCGCAAACCTAGAGCTATTGTAACTCTTATGCTATTATGACGAAGAAAAAGTAGCAAAAAGCGATCTGAGACCTCTGTCACTGAGCTCTTAACTAATGACAAAATTACCTTTTGACCTAATTTTATATGTGGAAAGCTCCTTCCAGTCTCCTATGTGTTTAAGGCATTGTGAAATAGGATTAGCTTTTATTTATACTGATGCTGTTATAAAAATCCAAATGTGCTTTTAACACTCATATGGCTTTTGTTTTTATTTTTTCCATTTGCTTCCTTCCCTTCCTATCTTTCGCCTCCTATTCCTCCCTTCTCCTCTATCCTTTCTTCTGTTCTCTTTCCTGTTATCTTTTGTCACTTTTGCTTCTGCCAATATTTCTTTCCTTTCTTTTTCCTCCCAGATAAGAGTCTGAAAATTTAAAAATAAAGCTATAACAAATATAACCCATCTATTATTTATCATTGTTATTAGGGGACCCTTACCCAAGGTGCTCAGGGCTACTCTGGCTCTGTGCTCGAGTCCTCCTAAGAGGAAGACTATATTTGGAGATCAAATTGACATAACTGCATGCAAGGCAAGTAACTTAACCTATACTTTCTCCCCAGCACAAGATATTACTTTAAAATAAGGGTTAAAAACCTTGTTTTGAAATTACCAAAATCTGCTAATATTCACATATTTTTAGAAGAAAAAATGTCGTATTGTTCATTTCAGTTGAATCTTAAACGAAAGAGAATTTTCATTTAAACTGTATTTGAAAAACCTGTGTTGTGATGTGTTCTGAATCCAAGGAAAATTAGGTCCTCATTTGGAAGTAGAAATCTGGGTAGTCTCAAAGTTAAATGGTGGAACTGAAATGCCATCTCACCTTTGGACTTTAGTAATGATTGTTTAGCAATTACAGATCTGTTAGGTCTTAGAAGCCATACACAGCTTGATAAAGTTGGTGGTCTAATATATTGCAAGTGGTTTGTCACCTATAGTACTGTATTCTTCCCAAGATGTCTAACACACACCAAAAAAAAAAGAGGGAAAAAAAGGCAAAAGAATAACTCTCAAGTGAATTTATTGACTAAAACCAGTTCCACAGAACCAATTAGTATCTTACACAGGCTGCCCTCCAAGGCTTATGAGGCCATCCATCACCTGTCCATTTAACTATTTAGCATTTGTTCCAGCAATTTGTCACTATGTCAGAATGCTAGCATTTCAGAATGGGAGTTTTTTGGTTGAAAAGAAATCTAACTCAGATAGTGCAGATATTTCTCCTTTAACAAGACTTACAGAAGATTTATGTTTCTATTATATTTGCCTTAAACATCTTGTCTGTACGGTAGGTCAATTCTTTATACCACTAATATTTCAACTCTAAATCAGTTGTTTTATGTGAGTTTAATAATTGTATGCATAATGGAATTATTTTATATTTTAACAGTAATTCAAAATGATAACATTGCCAAGTACCTTATCTTACAGTTTCAGTGATTACATTTTTGTTACTTATTCAATTCAGTCATTTGCTTTTATAGTCACTGCTACCTTTCTTAATTTAACACTATGAATGTATCACATTAGATTTATCAATAAATGCATTATAAAAATACACTGCTTTTTTAAAATTATGCAGCTCAAGTAGACTTGGAATATTGCATTACTTAATGGTGGATAGGGCTATTGCAACATTTCAAACAAATTACCTAAATTTTGCAAAAAAAAATGTACCCACTTCATGCACAGAACTTTAATTATAAAGCTTGACAACATGACCAAAACTAAGTTGTTGTCTCTTAAGATGTCAAATAGACACAATAAAACTTTTAAAATATGCTAGATACTTAATGTTGGGTTCATTCTTACAAATCACACAGTACAGCATTGTAGCAAAGAATTTTATAAAAATGGAGCTATGTGGTTGAACAATGTACATAAATGGAAAGTTCTACATATTTGTTTCCAAGATCCCAGAATATTTGTCATCAGGCATGCCAATCAAATAAAACTCATTCAGATGGCAAACCTTTAGATGTGAATCAAAACCTGGATGCATCCTGAACTGAGGATAACAGGTAGGTAGGCAATCCCTTTTGCCAACTGCTCTAGACATGCACCTGATTGGGATTTCTAATGCAAAAGAAACAGGCCAGATGCTGGAGACTCAAATGCCATCTCTGCATCTGAATGTGGTTAAGCAGCTCCCATGGCATTTCTCACAGACTTACAATGTGTGCTTGCACTAACTCAATCCAACAGATAAAACAGAAAAATGGAAACTCCTCAGGGACTCAAGTTGAGTGAAGCTTTCCTGAAGTCCTCAGAGTGCTGTATGCTGTCAGACCCCAGGCTTCAGTGAGCAATCTCGCTGCACTCACGTCATTCAACCAAGAGTCTCACGTGGTTCTGAATTAGTTTGGAATAAGGATTTCACATTTTAAACATGTGTGAGCATACATGCACACATATGGCTACATAACTTTTCTCAGTGTTTAATTACTGCAAATTCCATCTTCCATATTCAATCCTACAACAGGTGTAGTTACTTAGAAAATATATTTAGCTACCAAAGCTGACTAAAAGATGGAGAAAAAGCTCATTTTGAAGGATTACTGACTCAACACCATATTCATATGTAGACACTATGCACATATATTGCACACACACATATATATACATAAACACAATACAGACACAATAAGAAATAGAACTGCTTTTTTCCATTTTTTTGTAATTCTTATTTTCAAAATTAGATTAGAAATTATTTCCCAGGTTGTCTTTCGGTGATATTTAAAACAATAATATCAAATTATTTCTATGAGTTGTCAAATATAAAAAGAGATATATGATAAAATTATGCTGCCTATAAATCTAATGTTAAGTTCTAACAAATCAGATGCTATAAAGTAATTTATCAGAGATTGGCAGACTATAATGCAAGTCTTGAGTGGGAAAAATGCTCAAAAAATTCTTTTAAAATTTTTTGTCATTTTTTAGTTAAAGGGATGGACAGAAGATAGATAAAGAGAAGTTCAAGAAATAATTTAAGCTATATAAGGTGAAGAAAAATTAATTAAGATGTTTAGGAATGTCTAAAATACTCCAAAAAGGGAATAGTGATGACTTTGAAAATATATTGACTTTTTCTTGCTGATTTGACTACTATATTTTTCTTGCTGATTTGACTATTATATTAAAAATAATTAACTGTTTAAATAGCAATATGTTTGGTTTTCTCTTGTTCTTACAAAATAAAAATAAGTATTATCATTGAGTAAGATAGCTTGTCATGTATAAATGCTGATTGCTTTCTTTATATTAAACTTTAATATTGAAGTAGAAAAGCCTTGTCCCTTAAATGTCTTATTAAAGACATGGACATAGAATAGGTGTGTATAATAAATAATTACTTAATCAATATGTAATATATTATATAGTTATATATTATATATACTTATATATATGGTAAGCAATGACTGATTCAATATTTTCACCATCTCTTAGAAGAAAAGAATTCATATATTATATCACCAAAATATTACTAAGGTGTGTTTATAATTTAAGGCCAAAAAGTTCTATAGTTTCCATCATTTTGAGAATTAGTGTAAGCTCTTATTACTGGCTCATACTGTTTATAGATTAAAAGATTAAATATCTCTTTTATTTTTACATTTACTCACTTTATATGGAATATTTAAGGGTCTAATTTCCTGTAAATGATTTATTATTATGACAGTTCAATTGAAATAACTTATCAGTGGAAATAAAATAACCTATAGGACTTGTAAATGACAGAGATGGCATTCATATTCATACTTGCATGACCTGAAAATGTATGCTTAGATGCCCTTTGAATAAGTGTGATGTCTATAGCTAATAGTAGCCTGTACAAAACCTTTATATTGATTTTAACATCATCCATAGTTTTCCTGGTACTGAGAAAATGTATTTAGGAGTAAAAGAGCATAGTGAATACCAAAATTATCCTTTAGGTAATAAAGACACATGTATTTATCAAATAAAAACATAATATATGTAACATTTTAAGGTATTATTTTGGAAGTTTATGCTAAAACTTGGACATTTATTACAAGGAATAAATTATAAGGATGTAGATTTTCTTATGAAAATAACCTTAAGATTTCATCTCAAATTATCTTTAAAATCTTTAATGATGGGAGCCGAGAAATAAGTGCAAGTATTAAGACTTGCCTCACAGAGAGCTGGACCCACTTTGATCCCTGGAACCACATACGAACCACATATGGTCCTCGGAGATTCAGCAAGAGTGATTCCTGAGAAAAGAACCAGGAACAAATCTTGAAGGCTATAAAGTATGGCCTAAATCCTACTCCAGAATAAATTATAAAATAGAGAAAAAATTCTTTATGGTCCCTATGCAATGCAAAACTAACTGAACAATGGTTAAAAACTAACTAAACAAAACTAACTAAACAAGCATATAATAATAAAAAAAAAGTGAATCTATTGCTCCAAACACACGAGAATAAACTGAGTTTGTATTCCTTTTGAGTTTGATCATAGTAACTCCAATTTTCATAATAGTGCTTAGCACATGCTATGTACTTAAATTGACTATATCCTTTGAAAAATGGAATCAAAGTCGGTATGGTTGAAGCATGTTACAAAAAAAGAGCAATATCAATTATTAAGTGAACCAATTAAAACAATGCTGGAATTTCAATTGTCCATGAGCTATGTATTTAATTATTTTAAGTGTGTCAGTACTTGAGAGTAACAGAATGTGATAGATAGTAAACACATTTGAATCCAACACCCTGTCATTTATTGTCATTAAATTCTCTTCTAGGGCGAAGCAATAGCCCAGCGGGAAGGGGTTTGCCTTGCAGCGGCCGCCCATACCGGTCCGAGTTCAATCCTCGGCATCCCACATGGTCCCGGAGCACCGCCAGGGAGTTATTCCTGAGTGCAGAGCCAGGAGGAAACTCCTAAGCATTGCCAGTGTGACACAAAAAAGCAAAGAAAAAAAAACCCTCTCTTCCAGAAATACAATGTCTAGCATGGCAATATTGTGGTGACTTATCACTACAAATTCGGTGGTATTTACTATAAAGAGTAACTTCCCAAGGAAGAGTTTCAAATTCCTTTTGGAGAGTAAGGAAGTAAGTGATAGATATGAACTAAATAGAAAAAAAGATAAACGTGTGTATGCATGCTTGTATGTGTGTGAAAATGCATATGGAGATGAGGATGCTTTAAATATCAGTGTTTTCCCTCTCTCTATAAGTAACATTTGACTTAAGCCAGAGCTAATATTGTCAAATGAGCAAACATTCATGGATAAATGCCTCACATCTGGCAAAGTGAAGTTAGCTGACATTTACTTGGTACAAAGGAGCTGGGATTAAATCAGACAAAATTCTCACAGGATCTAATATTGGAAAATTTTCACACAGTTTTCCAGCTGTTTTGAAGGAAGTAGAAAAGTCATTATTAATTAGTAGGTTAGAAAGGAAATCATAAATTACTACCATTTTTAGCCTACTTTTCTTATTAAATCAATAGGTGCATACTGCAAAAATATAGAAAATACAGACATAAAAATTGGAAAGCATGGGATCATACAAATAGAAAAAAATCCCACAATTCCTTAATTCAAAGATAAACTATTATTTTCACATATTCGGATAGAGAGATGATATTTTGAAATTTAGCTTTGTTTCAATCTTTGTATATTTGTTGCTGCTTATTTATGTTTTCAAGGCGAGAATCTCTTCCCCAGTGGTGATAGGTGCCAACAGAGCCACACCCAGGGGTGATTTGGAAATTACATAGTGTCAAAGATGAAGCTCCTGTCCATAATAGACCTGAGCACTCTGAGCTATCCCCAACCTCGGCTATACTGAAACTAAAGACTATAGACCTAGGATTTATAGGCAGATCATACAGATGCTATAGATAACTAAAATAATATATGAAAATGTTTTGATATGTTTAACTAATTGTAAATATATCAAAAGTAATTTAATATTATTTCACAATTTTATATAAGGTCCTATTGAAGGAAAAAAGACAAATTCACAATTAAAATTTCAAAAAAAGTAATTTTAAACTATACTTCAGAGCATACCATGTTGCTTAAAATTATATGTTGTTTTAGTCGTGGTAAAGGTGTAGTAACATTGCACATAAATCAATAAGCATTAACAGTATTGTAAGCATGTTACTGAAAATATAATAAAAACAACTTAAAGAAAAGATAATGCAGTATGTATTAAATTAAAATTCTAGGATATGGGGAAAAGAAATTTTATGAACTTGAAGATGCGTAATGCTAAATAAGATGACAAAAAGTGATATGGGGCTAGTGAGATACTATAGTGTGTAGGGCTCTAGCCTTGCATACAGCTGACCTGGATTCTATCACTGTCAGTCCATATAGTCACCCAAACTCTCCCCTCCAGCTCCCCCAAACACTCCTTGTAAACACTACCAAGAGTGATGACTGAGCACATAGCCAAGAGTGATCTATGAGTACCTGTGGGTATAGTCCAAAACAAAAGAACAACGGGAACGACATAGACAACTGAGTAGATGAATGGAGGTGTTTCTTTGTGAGTCTTCCTTTGATTCTATCACTATAGTCTCTGTCTGTACCAATATTGCAAAACAAAGGCCCTGAGGAAAAAAAAAACATCCACACCTACTCATTTGCAGACTCCTATGCAGCACCAAATCTTGGCAAGGGTACTCCCATCCCAATGAGCAAACCCTAACCTCTATGTTGTGGGATACTCTATTATACCCCTAAATTCTTTCCCGATCTTGGATCTTTGTGCTATGATATTGTTACTAACAGGCCTCTATCTTGGACTTTCCTACCTTTTCCAAATTCTTTGTATAACTTTTCCTCTTGGAGAAGATTTGAATTTTTTACAACTCTTTCAAAGACAGTTACTCCAGTAAAAAATCTAGTTCAGCTATTCTGATGACCAAGCCAGATTCCTGCTATTTCTGTCATCTTCTTCCCTTGCTATCTTGTTTTGTATAAATACATATATTCATATCAAATACACATTTCTTCGATCATACAATAAATTTATACATTTAACTAATATAACATCTACTACAATTGGAGTCATATTTTATTTATATCATATCATTTTTATTTTATTTTCTAAGAGGATAGACACAAAGTCCCCCAAATAGTAAATAAACTTAATTCTGGAGTTTCAAATTATATACATTTTCTCTTATCAGTTTTGTGCTACTTTTATCAATTTTCAGGTGACTTATGGGAGCAAAATTAAGCATCACTAGCTCATTATATGGGAAAAAAAGGATATTTAAATGTGCACACATTTGGCATATGCATATCAAAAATATATACTAGCAATGCATTCCTGTATTTTTTAAATTGGCCAAATGTCTGCAGTTGAAATTATTACTTCCTTCCTTTTTTCGCCTGTGCATTATTTTTTCCATTATTGTCTGCTAACTTCTTAGCTGCTTAAAATTCTCTAGTTGATGGGATGATTTCAATCATTTTTTGAAGGGTCTGAGTACTTTATGATCTTGCATTTATTGGATTACTATATTTTTCTATTGACAGCAACCATTTATCATAGAAGTACCAAGAAGTGCCCAGTAAAGCATTTAAGTCCCATTCATAGTTTTCCCTGCCTCTATTGAATAGAAGCAACTCATTTCCTCTTGGGTATTTGGAATCAGTCATCCTTTCCTTCTATTGGTTCAAGGATGTGGAATAAAGTGGAACCACCAATACAATATTTTACTTTTAAAACTGCTACACATAAAATCTAAGAATTACATATAAAATAAACCTAGGATTGTTCAAAGAGAAAGCAAAACTTTTTCAAGTTGATAATTAAATGGACATAGAAACTGAACCATTCCTCCACACTCCTTAGTTCTTCATTCTTCAAGAAACAGATTAAAATTATTTTGGATAACATACCAAATTCATGGGATATCTTCTTGGAGCAGGTGATAATAGCAAAACTTTCAATAAATTATTTCCATTATATCAGTTGAGCTGACTCTGATGATGCAAACCTTGACCAAACACAGGGAAACCCCGCTCAATGGCTACTGCTTTGTTTTAATGCTTTATTTAGTTACATCAAACCGTTTTTTAGTACCAGGATTATAAACATCTCCCTGAAATTGTCAATAGTGGTATAGAAGAGGAATAAATGGGAAGGAAATCAAAACTATTCCTCTCTCTCCCTCCACAGTATTTCACCAAGAGCCTGACAGATCTTTCTATGAAAAGACTACATCACTGCTTCAATAATAGTCTTTGATTTTAGTAGCTTTGACACTTAGCAGTGACTGGTGACATTATCTGATAGAAAGCTTGCTACTGAGCCCGTGCATATACTACATTTTTACATTGTGATCACTTTGTAAATAATAAAGCATGAAATTCACTGACATCCATAAGCAGGTAATTTTATTGTCAACATTATTATGGAAAAACTCTTGAAGTAGACATTTTTGGCATGTATTACTGGGAAAAACCTGATCTAATACTACACCCATATGAAACAGACAAACCACGAGAAATAACCTATCCTAAAAACTTCTTAATAGCTAAATATCATTATTTTCAAATCCCTGATTAATCTACAGATTGTCACTTTTCCATAAATACATGAAAATCTGCTCCTCTACAACTTTCTTCAGACAAAGCCAACAAACAAATATACAAGACCTGCTGTATGTTTTGCTCACTAAAAAGGATAGACCAGCATAATTGTTATTACACGATTTTTTAGGTGTTACTGTCTTGCACCAGCGTATACATCCGTAAACCAGATTGAGATATTTGTCATTCCTTCATAGATCTCTAATAAATAATCTTCCATGAAGAAATCTAAAAAGTGTAGGGATGGTTACTGAAGCCGGAGTTGTTTGTTTATGTAATGTCTTTGTATCTTTAGAATCCACTCAAGTATGATCTAGTATTTACTATCTCTATTTAAGAAAAGTATTGCTTCTGTATATACTTCTTGGCAGTTCCAATAGCACCTAGTTCCAAATGAACAGAAAAAGTTGTTTAATCAGTAGTGATTCAACAGCCAAGTATTTACATTTTTCATAAAAAGAAATGATTATCCAAATAAAATTTCCCATTTCAACTGAGACCCTGTTCTTTCTAATTACCTAGTATTTGCATGAAGGAAATTAAGCAAATTTTCAGATACCATAATATTATTAGCATCATCTACTATCAACATGACAACTAAATAAATACCAGTAAAACTAATTTTTTGTTTTGTCATTTCTAAGTGATTTTACAACTAAAAATTTTTTTAAGCACTCTCAAGAGATACACTTCATATTAGGATGAATATTGACACATTATAATCTACTCCAATATTTCCTTCATTTTGTGTATTTTTATTTTTTCTCTATATTCTGCCAGTAATATTCTGTCTGGCATTTAAACCTTACTGAATAAAGGACACTACATGAATCCAAGTATCAACCAATATCACTTTCAGCATTTAAAATCTAGTGAATTAACAAATGTTCTTGGATGATAAATTTGCCACCGATTCTCAAACATAAGTAACGGGCTTATTTTTCCTTTTCCAGAAGTGAACATTTAGCTCGTCCCTGAAAATTTACCTTGTGTAAGTGAAGAGAGTTTCTCCCTGATTGTACTGGGAATGCCTTTCACCATCACATCTCTCCCTGTTCTAATGTCATCAACCTTCATGGGGTAGTACAGCATATATTTGGAAAAGATTTTACATTTTTATACAATATTATAATTTATACTCAGAGATAAAAGCTCATTAAGAATCGATTTCACAGATATTTTAAGAGTATAAAGATAAGTAGGACTCTCTTCCTATTCTGTTTCTGTTTGGGTTGCTTCTCTATGAATCACATACTGTGATACTCTGCTCAGAAGACTATAACTACTGATTTGGAGAGACAGTACAGTGAATGCGGTGCTTGCCTTACATACAGACAACCTGGATTCACTTCCCTGGCAATGATTATGGTCTCCCTGAGTTCCAAGGCCCTCCAGGACTATAACCTGAACCAGGACTGAGCCCTGAAAAAATGTTTTGTGAGCTTTGTTGTTTTAGATACCTATAAAAATTTTTCAAACTTTGTTGTTTTCGATACCTATAAAATATTTACAGACATGGAGAACATAAAATTCTAACTCAACATGATCTGAGAGGACACATTAAAAATTTTATAACTGTAGCACTGCACTGTAAAGTGCAGTTATACACACCTCAGGTGTGTATAACTTAAGGTGGACATGTGAATAACTTCTCTATTAAAGTCTAATTCTCTGTTTCCATTGTCCTGATTATTATATCCACCTCCCACTTTGCCTTTTAGTATCATTTTTACTCTTGTTTCTGAAGAGTTTGCTTTTGTATAAGTAGTTCATCTGGCTGTAAGTGAAATACTATATTTTTTCTCTATAAGTGAAATGCTACAAGGTTTATCTGTTTTATCTTGCTAAGCATAATAATATAGAAATCCAACTATTCTGTTACAAATGACAAGATAACAATTTTGTTTATAGCAAATGGTGTTCCACTTTTAGTTTCACCATAACTTCTTTATCCATTTATCATTTATAAGAACTCAAACTGTTTACAATCCTTGGTTATTACAAACAATGTGCAATAAACATTGAGTGCATATATCTATACTAGCTCATGCTTTTATGTTTTTATTGTAAATATACACAGTGGGATAATAGGCTCATAGTGGGCAATAGACTCATACAGATTTATATTCTTGTTGGGGGTAGATAAAATCTCCACAGTACTTTAACATAATAGCTATACAATTTAAATTCACACAAACTATATATATATGTATATATATATATTGAGTTATATACATTGTGTGATATACATAATAGCTATACAATTTATATAGCTATACGTATATATAACACATATAAGTTATACATATATGTATATGTATAGCTATTATGTTATAATATATATATATATACATATATATATATGTCTCCATCCATTCCATATCTACTTCCTTTTGTGGGGGGGCTAACATTCTCACAAGTGTGATTAAATATTTTCATAAGAATAGATAGTTTGCTTTATATTTTTAGAGTATTATGAGTTATTTGTATATTTTAGCTGTTAGTCCCTTGTCTGGTATATGGTATGCAAATATTTTCTCCCAGCATTTTAATTTGATGTAATACAGTAATAATGTGGATTTTTTTTGTCTTTATTTCTCTTGCCCAAAATTTATTTTCTAAATGGAATTAATGAGTGAGTATAGGCTTGTCGGGGCGCTCCGCCGGGTCCCCGACAGTGCCGGGAAGCGAGTTCCCTTCTACCTCCGGCCGGCGAGGAATGGATGAGCACTCAGGGATCCGATGAGGTTTTAAAAGACTTTACTTATCATAGGTTCAGGCATACAAATCAGCAAAAGGAAAAACCCGATGCTTAGGATTCCAGGCTAGAACCCCAGCCACGTGTAGGCCAAGATGGCAACCACCACGTGTGAAACTTCCAAGGGAATAAACGCTCACAAGGCGAGATCCCACCAGGAAGAAGAATCCTGGGAGAGCGGGAACCGGCTAGTTTATACCCCCAGCAACTCAGACCTTCCTCCCATTGTTATGGAAAGCAGGGGAGGGTCCAATGCCTTTAGGTAGTCCCTCCCTGCATCTCACCTAGGGCCTTTACTGTGCTAATGTTTTGAGCCGGAATGCCTTTGAAATGTAGAGAAGGGGGTTTCTGAGATGGCATGTCACTGTACCAAAGATCAACATCAATGCCAGTTAAATATTTCTCCAAGCCTTCACAAGTCTCCTCTACTTCATTGTAGTTTTATATTTTATCAGGGGAGCCATGCTTGTTTGTTTGGAAGCAAACAGCATTTCTCTCTGGTCTAATTACTTAGGTGTCCTTACGTGGCCAGTCTAATATGCTGGTAAGATCTAGCTAGTCCCACGATGATTGTGATAGCATGGGAGAATATTTATACCAGCTAGTACAGCATACATGGTCGGATAAACTGCCACATTTAGACTACCCCCTTATCTACGGAGTGATCTGCGGGGAGGCAATCCAGAGCAGATGCAGCGGCCCTTAGGAGTCCTGCAACAACTCCCCCTGATTAGTTTACTAATAAAAATTGAAAAGGTAAGAAATATTTAGTAATGTACAGAAAATTAAGATAAGAAAAAACAATTCCAATTGCAAAATGATAATACATGTTACTTTAGGATCCTAACTTGTTTTTGGACCCAAAGCAAAGTTCAAGATAAAGTGTTTTTAGCTGTCTGATTATAACGGACTGTAGTTTGCACTGTCCATAATTTGTGAGAGTCAATTTGCTATATTTTATGTAAAGTCGGGTGTCTGGAACAAAGTCTGTGGGGCTACTTCTGGAACAGCAATAGCGGTGATCATATGAGTATGAGTCTTTGGAGAGCAGCGATCAGGAACTCGTTGAATTGTCAGGAACACTGGATTGGGTCTCAGGAACACTGGAACAAGTATCTCGAATTCTGGAACAGGAGTCTTGAGTGCTGGAACAGGTGTCTGGAACATCGGTGTGGGCGTCTTGCAGGGCTTCTTCAGCAAGGGAACATTGGCACCGGTAACTGTACCTGTAGCTTAGGCGAGACAAAAACACTTTTCGAGGTTAATCAGAAGTAGAGATTTTAAGGCTTTGTAGGGATCCAAGTCTGGGATGGAGAGAAGAATATAAAGAAGCTCCAACATGGGTGGAGCAGGGAAATAAGTATGAGAATTGATGATTTTAAAATTGATAAATCTAGTGGATCAGCAGTGGAGTTGATGAATGTAATAGAGGTTTGTAGTGGTCCAGAAACTGAGAAGGTAGTAGTTGAGACATAACATAGACACAACATTAATCACAAACATAATGGTGGCCACCACATGCACACACGCACACATACATTTGATCGATCAATATCTTACAGCTGTATATGTGACCCATTTAGGGTGATAAATGGTAACGAGTCAAAGCGCTTCATAAATATAAAGCCGGCAAATGATGGTGAGAATGTGTCTTTTCCTGTGAATAGAGCATTGGGAAAAATTAGTTTTGCAAATTATTAAATTTTTAGCGAGCACTGTTTTTAGGAGTCTCGGAGTATTGAGCACTGTAGCGCCAGGTTTACTGGATTCGAATATCTCATCCTGTGAACAGAATCATTAGAAAAACAATTTTTTTATTGATTTAGCAAACATTTTTGTAATGAGCACTGTGATCAGAGTCCACCCATTTTCCACCCTTTTTTTTTTTTTTTTTTTTTTTCAAGAAAGAAAATATTTAGGCTGTAAGGCAAGATATTAGACATGAACCATGATCACAGACTGCAAAACAAGATCATTATTAAAAGGAACCAATCCAGGAAGTTTAAACAGCAACTTGCAATTTAAAATTTAAGACTTTATATTGAAAGAATTAATTGTTTTCTGATTCTTGGAGAATTCTAGTCTTAACAAGTCGCAGAGGGACCCAGAGTTTCTTGGCAGGGTTATCGTCTGTAGAAATGAAAGCATAGCCTCTTCCCGAATGAGGAGGTGACCTGCAATCCATTTATCATCAATTTTCACCCAGATAGGTGAATTGACTGTTTTTGAGTTTGCATATCTTCTTGAAAGTGACGTTCAGCCGCGGTATAGGGATCTCCTTGAGGTATATTTAAGAAGTTTAAGGTAAATAATGTTAAAGATAAAGAATCCATTGGAGGCATGCTTGTTTTTCGTTGCTTTAATAGCTGAGTTTTAAGTGTTCTGTGGGCACGTTCAACTATTCCTTGTCCTTGTGGATTATATGGAATTCCTGTAATATGTTTGATCTGCCATTCCTCGCAAAGGATTTGAAGGTTTTGCTGGTGTAAGCAGGACCATTATCTGTTTTTATGGTATGGGGAATACCCATGGCGGAGAAGCACTGGAGTAAAAATGAACAAACAGATTTAGCTCTTTCAGACGTCATAGGAACAGCCCCATATGAACCGGGAATATGTATCGATGACCACATGAAGGAAAGGTTTGTTGGGAAATAAGTTAGTATGAGTTATATCCATCTGCCACAATTGGTTTGTCTGTAAACCTCGAGGATTTGCTCCTGCTACATGAGATGTACAATGTAAAGGAGCACAGACAGGACAGTTGCGGACAATTTGTCTAGCTTGTCTCCATGGGATGCCATGGTGTACATGAAGGCGGCGGGCATTTGTATGTAGAGTCTGGTGCTCTTCCTCAGCTGATTTAAATACTGGTGCTGCCAAGAGATCTGCTGCTTCGTTTCCCTCGAACCATTGGCCCGGGAGTCGGCTGTGAAACGGATGTGGGAGATGTATATAGGGAATGTTCTATTTCGGAGGAGATCTTGTAGTTTATGGAGCAGCTCCTGAATTATAGGATTATGGGCATTTAAAGAAGCAGTGACAATTCCAGGAAATAAACCAACTACATATGCAGAATCACTCACCACATTACATGGGCCAGATATATGGGATAGTAAATGTATCAGGGTGGCGAGTTCCACTTGTTGGGCAGATTTATAATTTGTATGCACAGTAGTGGTCAACGAAGGACCTGTAATTCCACCCCTTCCTGATGAGGAGCCATCAATATAATACACTGGAGCATCAGGAATGGGAGAGGAGCGGACAATGGTGGAAATTATAAAAAGGTGTCCTTTTCAGAAATTCCCAGGTTTTTCCAGCTGGGTAATGATAAGATATTTCTCCCTGAAAAATCTGCTAAAGCTCTCTGAAGGATTTCACTGAGTGGTAAAAACAGCTTCAATTTCTTTTTTTAGGGTCAGGTAGTACAATTACATGGGGATCATGTCCAAGTAATACTTGGGTTCTTGATCTTCCCTTAATTATAAGATTAGCTATCATCTCAAGGTAAGGTGTAGCAGTACGATTCTGCTAGTTATGTAAGTAAACCCATTCTAACGGTCCAGATAATTGGGCTATAGCAGCAGTTGGAGACTCGGGAGTGTTGAAGACCAAGAACCATACCTTTTCTCCGGGATTAAATCTGGAGAGGTAAGATTTTTGAAGCCGATTCATGAAAAAAATCTAATTCCTCTTGAGCTTTAGGAGTTAGCTGCCTTGGGCTATTTAAAAGCAGGATCACCTTCAAGGGTGTGGAACAGGTTACTGAGCTCACAGTTAGGAATACCAAGGGAGGGCGCACCCAGTTGATATCCCCCAGCAGTTTTTGAAAATCATTCAAGGTTTTGAGCCTTTACTGACTAATGGAGATCTTTTGAGGGCGCACTGTAGTGCGGTCAAGAGCATAGCCCAAATATTCATATGGAGGCTGCATCTGGATTTTCTCCGGAGCTACTTGTAAGCCAGCCTCTGGTAAAACTGTCATTACATCATTATATAAATTCTGGAGATCTCTGGAATTATCACAAGCTAGCAGGATATCATCCATGTAGTGGATGATGTATGCACCAGGAAATTTAGCACGAATGGGTCGCGAAACCTCATCAACAAAGTGTTGACACATCGTAGGTGAATTAGTCATTCCTTGGGGCAATACTGTCCACTGAAACCTACGTAAAGGACCTTTATGATTAATGGAAGGGACTGAAAATGCAAACCTTTTCCGATCATCTGGGTGGATAGGTATGCTGTAAAAGCAGTCTTTTAAATCTATGATAATTAGCGGCCAATCCTTAGGAATAGCTGCTGGAGAGGGGCCCAGGTTGTAGGGCTCCCATGGGGACCATAGTAGAATTTACATTCCTTAAGTCAATCAGCAAACGCCATTTGCCTGATTTTTTCTGTATTACAAAAACAGGAGAATTCCATTCTGAAAGCGTTTCCTCAATATGTCCTAATTTCAGCTGTTCTTCCACTAGATTTGTTAGCGCCTCTAACTTTTTTGGTATTGAGGGGCCACTGTGGTGTCCATATAGGTTTGTCAGATTTCCACTGAATACGGATAGGTAGTGGGTGCTTAACCACAGCGGCCCCAATTAAAGGGTTACTCCGGAGTTAGGCTTATTATGGAGAGCTGGAATTGGTGCTCGACGGGGAGTGGACCGAGGTATGTGGATTACTGCCCCCACTGCTCCAGCATGTCTCGACCCCATAAAGTTAAAGGCATAGGGGCTATATAAGGCTGGACCATGGCTACATTCCCTTCAGGGCCAATACACGGCAGCCACCTGGCACTCTGTCGGAGAAGAGAGGAGGAGATATTGCCACCCCGCTCAGGCTATGGGACACTTTCTTTAGGGCCCAGTTAGAGGCCAATACTTGGTGGAGATTATGGATATGTCTGCCCCTGTATCCAACATGCCTTTGAATTTCCTTTTATAAATTTCGATGGGTATAACCGGCCGCTTGGCCTGAGAAATTCTGGCAGTGTACCCAACTAGATAGTTAGCAGGGTGGCTGGTGGGCTTGGTTCTGTGTGGCTGCATAACCAACAATGAAGTTGGCAGAATGGTTGGTACTGTTTAAGCCACCAGCTGTAGGGTGTTCGGACTGACTACACGGATCCTCAAAAAATAATAATAGTTTAGCAAGTGGTTCCCCTTTTTTAAAGGTCCATTTAGTTGGCACAGATATTGACAGTATTATCTCTCCATGAGATTCAGGATCCAGAAGTCCGAAATGCGCCATAATTCCCTTAGAATTTCAGCCAATCGCTCCCTGAATTAAACCCATACTACCTGGGGAGCAGGTCGCTTTTATCCCTGTTTTTTAGCATGTAGGGGTCTTGACTTGGTGTATATTGTGACAGTCTTGGGGCAGAGATGTCGAGACTGCCACTGCCTGATGGGGGTAGGCCAGAGAGCATTTATTGACTGTAATTCTGTGGATTCTGATTCGGAGGATATTGGGCAGGTGGAATGAAGGGAGAGTGCCCTGGATTCAGCTGGGCCTGGGGCTGGCCCCACCCAGTTTCCGCATTAGGGGGAGGCATAGATGTTATTTGAGCCTGCGGAGCTTGTGGAACCTGGGAGGGGGCCCATGCAACATTTCCTATAAAGGGATTATTAGAATGTTGCCCTGTATTGATAATTTGTAGAAGATGGGCCAATCTCTACGGGTGTGTCCCTTCTTTCCGCAGATAAAGCAGGTTATCTGTCCAGATGAAGCCTGAGGCTGACTTCGCCTCCAAGACCGACAGTCTCTGGCCCAATGTTTTCCTTTTCTGCACCTTGGGCATGGTCCAAGGTGGGGCCTCGAGGAAGTGGAGCTGCGATTATTAGAATAGTTTCTCCGATTATTGTTTATCCTTTGAAATTTATTGCTTCTCCCCCCTAGAGCTGTCTGACTTGTTTCTCCCTAGAAACTGTCTGACTTGTTTCTCCCCTAGAGCTGTCTGACATTTCATCCCTCTCCTGATCCTCCTGCTGTATGGGATAAGCCTCTATATCATCCTGTGTTTTATGGGAGGTTAAACCGACATTTCTACAGGCCTTTTTAGATACCCCATGAGGTCAGCCTTTTCCCTAATACCATATAGTAATGCTCGACATTTTGATTAGCATTCTCATATGCTAAGTTTAGTTTTAGGATTTCTTGAGTGGTTGGGTCTTGAACCTGTCTTTGGATTGTTTCACATAATCTCCCAACAAAATCAAAGTATGGTTCATCACGACCCTAGTAAATTTTTGTATAGCTACCTAGAAATTCTGGGTCGGAACCTACCTCTCCCATGCCTTTAATGCTGTCTCCCGAACGAATTTTAAAATAGAGTTCAGGTAATGTCGCTTGTTTTGCTTTGTTTTTCCATTCACCTTCACCTTTTAGCATGGCAAAAGTTATAGTATGGCCTGATTCCTTTTCTCTTAAAGTGTCAATATTCTGGTTAACTCCATCTGCATACCATATGCCATTGTATGTACTGTGATTTGTTTAGACAAGTATGGCTACCGTTTCAAAGTCTCCCAATACCCACTGACTACTTTCGCTCCAATCAGCTAAATATTTTAAAGTATAAGGACTTGATATTCCAAACCTGTCGCAAGCCTTCCTAAACGGGGTTATTGCCTCAATTTTTAAGTCTTCATGAATCGGTTTTACTTTATCTTTAGATTGGTCATGAGAAAGATTGCTGGGCTTTGCTCTTTGACTCGAGCTAATCTGTTTCTCCCCTTCTTCCCTCATCAGAGCTTGTAGTATCTGGCAGAGGAACATCTACCCCATTGAGGGTATTAACTCTGGGGAGATTTTCAGCTTGGGAATTTGCCTCCTCTTGGGTTTTCCTGTTCCTCCTCTAAGTTATCAGCCACATTAGAATTCTTTTTTAAATTTTTTTGCTGGGAATGTATACACCTTTTCAAGTCTACAGTTTTGGGCGTGTTTGTGAACGGCTTTTGGTTGGTTCACGCCTCAGTATTGGGTATGCGCTAGGTCCTGATTGATAAGTTATGAAATCAGAAATCTCCCTGCGTAACACATCCATTTCTTGGTTTAAGTTTTCAAGTTTCCTATATGTTTCTTCCTTTTTGTTCTTTCAATCTTATGTGTAACTTCCAAACCTCCTCTTTCTGTCCATCTATTCTATCTCTCTGTCTGTCAATTTCTTCCTCTAAGATAATGCTGATTTTATCGATATCCTTCTTCTGCTCTTCAAACTTTACTTCAAATTTTAAATCCTGTTTAATAATTTTACTTTCCTGTTCTTCTAATTTTTTCCTTGAATTTTAAATCCTGTTCTTCTAATTTTTCCTTGAATTTTAAATCCTGTTCTTCTAATTTTTTCCTTGAATTTTAAATCCTGTTCTTCTAATTTTTCCTCAAATTTTAAAATCTGGTTAATAATTTTACTTTCCTGTTCTTCTAATTTCTTTTCAAATTTTAAACTCTGTTTTAATAATTCTGTCCTCAAGCTTTAAGACCAGTCTACCTGTAGCTTTATGATCCTCACTTATTTCTTCAATCGCTGAGTAAATCTCGTCCCTTAAGATTGCATTCAATTTATTACTTTCCTCCCTCTCTCTGTTAAACATTGTCCTTACACAAAGGTACAGTTTAAAAATCGCAAGGACCCAGATGATTTGTGAAAAGATAAAGTAGTTCTCAGAAAGGAACTTTATAGACTGGGCTATGTATGGTTCGAGCCAATAAAAGATACAATGTATCTATACCATGAGATATCCATCATTTTACTCACGGTTTGGGGAGATGATCTCTGTCCGATGATAATTAGACCAGGCGATGTTGCGTCGTGCCCACCCAGGGACGCCAAATGTCGGGGCGCTCGCCGGGTCCCCGACAGTGCTGGAAGCGGAGTTCCCTTCTACCTCCGAAGCCGGCGAGGAATGGATGGCACTCAGGGATCCGATGAGGTTTTAAAAGACTTTACTTATCACAGGTTCAGGCATACAAATCAGCAAAAGGAAAAACCCGATGCTTAGGATTCCAGGCTAGAACCCCTGCCACGTGTAGGCCAAGATGGCAACCCACTACGTGTGAAACTTCCAAGGGGAATAAAGCGCTCCCAAGGCGAGATCCACCAGGAAGAAGAATCCTGGGAGAGCGGGAACCGGCTGTTTATACCCCCAGCAACTCAGACCTTCCTCCCATTGTTATGGAAAGCAGGGGAGGGTCCAATGCCTTTTAGGTAGTCCCCTCCCTGCATCTCACCTAGGGCCTTTACTGTGCTAATGTTTTGGGCCGGAATGCCTTTGAAATGTAGAGAAGGGGGGTTTCTGAGATGGCATGTCACTGTACCAAAGATCAACACCAATGCCAGTTAAATATTTCTCCCAGAAGCCTTCACAAGTCTCCTCTACTTCATTGTAGTTTTATATTTTTTCTCAGGAGCCATGCTTGTTTGTTTGGAAGCAAACAGCATTCTCTCTCTGGTCTTATTTACTTAGGTGTCCCCTTATTTGGCCAGGCTAATATGCTGGTAAGATCTAGCTAGTCCCACGATGATTGTGATAGCATGGGGAGAATATTTATACCAGCTAGTACAGCATACATGGTCAGATAAACTGCCACATTTTTAGACTACCCCTTATCTACAGAGTGATCTGCGGGAGGCAATCCAGAGCAGATGCAGCGGCCCTAGGAGTCCTGCAACA
>JAJIBD010029876.1:0-15009 GCA_021461705.1 Cryptotis parvus
TATATATACACACACACACACACCACCAGGCCCGATCCCTCGGCATCCATTGGGCCCCCGGAGCACCCGCCAGAGTGCACTTCCTGAGTGAAGAGCCAGGAGTAAATTCCCTGAGCATCGCGCGGGTGCGGGACTCCAAAAAGCAAAAAAAAAATTTGGGCAGAGTTGATCAATACGTGAAGCACAGCTCCTACAAGACCAAAAATTGCTCAGTTCGCCCTCCCAGGTAAAGGCAAACATGACTCTCGCAACAATAAAGGCTAGGAATGTAATATTACTCTGGAATAGAGATATGGACCTCCTGCGGAGGTTTGACACCCTGGCTGCACACGCGGACATGTTCATGATTAAAAATGTTATGCTGTTCCCCAACAAAATCCTGAGCTGCCTTTAGTTCAGGTGCGGAGCGCCCTCCATGGGCCCTCCATCACCAGGAATCCCAAAGGCTGCAGACTCTGGGCCCCCCTAAGTAATTAGCATTTGTTTAGACCTTTGGGCAAAATACTCCGAGGCATTTTGAGCATAGTTATTTTTGCCCTTGCTATGGTCCCTTCTGGGCAGAGCTGGGATTTTGGTGCTCTTGGAAGTAATAGAAACTGCCTCTTTGAAGAAATCATTTTGGCTTAGATCCCAACCTATAATGTTATAGTCTGGGTCCAGCCAGAATTGAAGTTTGCATTGGGGGTTCTCCTGAACTTGGATTGTATTAGCAGAAGTTTAAGTTACAACAGAGTTTGAGCTGTCCTCGCAAGTGACTTTAATCCATTCAAGCGCCATAAACCTTTAACATAAAAGGGAACTTATTCCCTCCATTCTCCTTACTACTGTGGGGGGAATATAGCCTTGGCTCTGTCTCCAGGGGTCATTCTGGGCAGTGCTCATAGGGATTGAACCCTTGGCCTCCCAAAAGGCAATTCAAGATAGGTGCCTTGATTCCCTGAACTATCTCTAACCCCTCAACCAAGTGATCTGGGTCAAGAATAATCGCATCGTGTCTTCAGGATGACGCATCAAATAAAGGGACTACTAAGCAACTGCTTTGTATCTTCACAAAGTCATATTAGAGAGGGGATGCATGTAAGGCATTAGGAAGGAGAAAATTGAGGTTATAAAGGTTCACTACACTCTAGCAACCTCGGCAGTTGACACTTGGCTTCCCAGTTCATTCAAAACCACATAAGGAAGAACGCCACTTGATCACTGATCACTGATCACCACAATGAACTCCGCGTTATTCATCGATTTGCTTGAGTGGGCCATGCTTGCAGTAATATTTCCATTCACGCAAGTGCCAATGTAGCCCAATGGCATCTGGTTAAAAGGAAGCAATGGCAAGAAAGTGGACTACTGGGCATGAAACTGGGAAAGTGGATCTGCTGGGAACCTGGGCCTATAGTAGAACTTCAGTGAGAAATGAGGGATGGTGGGAGGTAGGGGAGAGGGCTCTACTACAAGGCTTTTTCTGCTCAGCCTAGAGCATGAAGCTGTGGACTGAGGTTATTACCTGGTAGCCGCAGGATTTAGTTTCCAGCCATCTGACAAGCAGATGGAGTCATTACCGAGGAACAGGACAGTTACTCAATGCTTTTGATGCTAGAGTCAACACAGAAACTAAGCTCACTTCTTCCTTAACATCAAAGATGTGCTGGATACAGTGAGGAAACTGGATTTCCAAAATACAATCCCAGAGGGCCAGGGAGGAGCCCCATCTATTGCATTTCATTTTTCTAAAGTTTTCTCTATGATCCCCTAAGAACAGAGCTTTCGTTGCCAGAGGCCTGAGGGTATCCTGGTATCCTCGCCACTCCCACCAAACAACGCCAAGGCCAAAGAAAGTGAAAAAGCATCTTTCTCAAGTGCATTGAGAGGCAAGCTGAGGAAGATAAATACCAACAGGCGGGTACAGGTTTCACAGACAGGAGGACCAAATTTGCACCCCAGCACCCTTATGAGCTCTTGAATACAAACTCTGAAATGGCCTTGAGCAAAGCAAAAGAGCAAAAGTCAATTAGGAAGCAACATCAAGTGGCCACTTCAGAGAAGCAGGCATTAGGGAAGACGATGTCCATCTGTTAGCTATCTAAAGCATATGCTCACCTTCAAATCAAGGATGAGAAACTTTTGGATTTGGTTCACTTGTATCGCTTGTCTTCCCAAGCTGTTGTTCAACAATTTGCTCGAAAGCGGGCACACCAGTAACATCCCCATGCCTGGGTCGTGGAGCTACCAGAAGGGCGGGCATCTGCAGTTCCAAAGAACACCGAAGAGCCTCAAAACCATTCCTTCAGGTGATGGAACATATACAGTTATAGGTTTTTGACATATCAAATACAACATGGGTAGCCTGCTAGCTCGGATGGTAAAAACAAACAGATCAAGACTGACTCTTCCCTTATACTGAGCCAAGACAACAGTGCACCATTGGCTGCAGTTGGTTGACAGGCTTTTCTTCCTTTTCTTCTTTCTTCCTTCCCAGATCACTTTTTTTCTTTCCTTTTTTTTTTTTTTTTTCCTTCTTTCTTTATTTAACTTCCTTACTATATCCTTGCTATTTTCTTCTCCCTTCCTTTTTTCCCTTCCATTCTTCTTTGGTTTATTCTCTTATCTCTCTCCTTTTCCTTTCCCTTCCCTTCTCCCTTCTTTCTCTCTTCTGTCTAGGCAGGTCTGCAAGCAGCAGAAGAAAGAGGGAGTAAGGATTAATTGAGGGGATCTTAGCTTTCACAAAAAGGAGGTGTCAGCCCCCTCAACCATTCTCCAGGAGGGCAAGCCCCCACCATGTGGGCACCACAGCCCATAGTTCTAGCGCCTCTTTCTTCCCCAGCCGCCGCCTGCTCCCAGACTCCACCAGCCATACCTATGAGGTGGGGAGCTTCTCCAGGGCCAAGAGAGGCACTGCCTGCTTTTGTTTTTAAGGAGAATTTCATAGAAATGTGCGCTGTCTTCTCTAGTCATCCTCCGCCCTCAAATACGCGGTGCATGATGGTGGAGGTAGGGGTGGGGTGGTTCACCACTGTGAAGAGGCTGCACTACAATTCTGAGAGCCGGGCAGTAAGAGATTTCCCGGCCCCCAGCGTGAGAGATCATATCTACACCATAGGAGTGTAACATCTTCTACTGCACAAAATATTTTCCTGGTCATAATAGCCCTTCAGGAGACCTCGGCGGAGGGCTTCTCCTATCACCAGCTCCTCCAAACATTACTGATGTTTGCCGGGAGAAGAGAGGCGAGAGGCGGCCAACTGAGGGTGATCCCCAGACGTGCCTTTAACTCATGTATTTTTTCTAGAGACAAAGACTTCTACGCCTTTCAGGCTGGGTCGCTTTCGCTCCATCAATAAATCGAGGCAGCATTTGTATCCAGAGGGGCTGAGAAATCCTTGGGCGGCCCTCCTCTCCAAAGCACCCTTCAAGATCTGGAGGTCTGGAAACAGAGGAGGGGAAGCGGGATTTGGGAGTCTGAGGCATTTGGAAAATTTCAGCCCCTCTTCCCTTTCCTTTTGTAAGGCTTTTTTCTCCCTCTTTCTCTGTCCGCTCCTTTGGAACAGAAGATATGTCTGTGGTCCTGAGTCCGGGAGATTGTCTCGCATCATCAGGCCATTCACGGCCCCTCACAGCCACCCCCTCCTCTCCAGTTGTAAAACACAGGCAGGCAGGGAACAACAGCGAGGCCCATTGTGCGGTCCCCCATGCCACCCAGAAGGCACCCCAGCCTTTTAGGGCCCCCTTTTTTTGTTTCAAACAAAAGAAAGCATTTGCTCAGGGGAGTGAGGAGTATCCTAAGCTCCACAACACAGGGTTAAAGGCAAGATTAATGGCAGAAAGTTCACCTCAAAACCAGGGATAAATTTCTGGCTTGACAACACCAGTTGTTGATGTCTGGAGGCCAAGTGTTTTTTGTTAATGATATCTCTTACTCTCTTCTTTTGTCTGGGAGAAAAGTAGCAGAGGGAGAAAGGAAGAAATAGTAAGGGTCCTCTCTGGCACACCGAAATCCATTTGAAAGGCTAAGGTGGGTGAGGCCGAGAGGGTGAATGTTGTCCAACTTGGGGATGGACTGAACAGTGACTGCCCAAAGAGTAACGAATCAGTTGCTGTGGCGGAAAATTCAAACCATTCCCCCCAGAATTCCGGGCCCCTCTAGCCTTCCTTCAACTCCCCGGATCTTTACTTGAGCTTTAAACCTCTTGCCCCATTGCCCCAACACACACACACAGGCATGCACACACAGATCATCACATACACATATTATATTCACTTGTGTACACACACATATATACACTCTTATCATGCGGGTGTGTGTGCTCACATACACAGAGATACACACACACTTTACTTTTTAATGTTAAGCCCCCAAAAAACTATCAGAAGGAAGGCTATGTTTTTGGAGGGAGTGAGAGAGAGAGAGAGAGAGAGAGAGAGAGAGAGAGAGAGAGAGAGGAGAAAAAGTTGGCCCAAATCAGATGTTTAGGAAATCAACCTTTGGTGAGGGAGGCATGAGACACTGCACCTTGGATTCGGCCGGTCTCACACACTGGTAAGATACGATATTCTTAATGGTGACACCCCAGCTCCAAACATAAAGCTAGGCTCAGCCTGAAAGGGGAGGAAAATGGAACAAAAACATTTCCTTGGCAACAATGGCAGAGAAATAACATCAATTTCAGTTTGGGAGAGAGAGAGAAGGGGGGCGGGTGGGGGGGGCCAAAGACCTCTCTGCCCCACCTCAAGAGCAAAAGGCAAATTCATAACTGGACAACAAAGGGCACCTCTGAAAACTGTCAGTAGAGCTGCACACCAGAACACACACTGCCTTTCTCCACCCAGACTGACACAACGGTTTTAGACCGAGAGAAAGAAAAAAGGAGGAAGAAAAAAGGCCACAGTGCTGAGAAGGCTGAGAAGGAAAGGGAAGGGTGGGACGGGCGAGACCGGAGCAGAGGGGAAGTGCTCAGTGGCTCTTGGGCCAGATGAACATAAGCTTCACCTAGTATAAGTGCAACCTTCTTTGACTTTCCCCCATGAATGGCCACTGAACGCTCCCGTGAGAGGCCTGCAATAGCGCGGCTGTTGGCCCATGGGCCGGGGAAGGCAGAAGGCAGGTACCGGTTCTGGGGTGGTGGTGCCTCTTTGGAGCCGGGAGGTGGGGTGGGGAGAGCTGGTGGGGTGCCTAACAGCTGCAACTCAGAGGACGCTGGGAATGTTTCCCGCCACGCCCGGGATTGACTGTACCTCTCACAGCCTTGTGGGGAATGAATAGAAAGATGGAATTCGGGCGGTACACCCGGCTGGCCGGCCGGCCTGGGACGAGCGTATGCTACACAAATCCAGACAAGCCAAGGCTGGCTGAGCCTGAAAACAAAGTGAAGTTCTGTCCAGAAGGTTGGTTTCCAGTGAGGGAGGCCGA
This sequence comes from Cryptotis parvus, assembly GCA_021461705.1. Lineage (NCBI taxonomy): Eukaryota > Metazoa > Chordata > Mammalia > Eulipotyphla > Soricidae > Cryptotis > Cryptotis parvus. The sequence goes on from JAJIBD010029876.1 coordinate 5,405, forward strand.
GGCAGTGGGTACCAAAGGCTGGTGAATGCTGTCAGCACAGACTCCCCAACGTAAGAATCGGGATCTGTCCGTCTAGTTTCTATCGTCCCTCTCCTTCCCTATGCGTTGATCAGAGGCAGACTGGACTGACGAGGAGGTAGGAGTTTCTAGATAGCTGGAGAGATGGAGCATAGATGATTCAAACATAAAGTGACTTAATTAGCTGCTGGTCAGGGTGTCTGTTTTACGAACACCAGCCATGTAGGAATGCGACGATCTTTTCCCTCAGGCTGGTCCTATTTGTTTCCAGTGGCTTTTCTCTGTGCCTTCATCAAATCCCGGTGCTGGTTAGCTGAGGATTTAGCTGTACTCCAATGGGATTTTGGAACTTGTAGCTCCCTTATCCCACTGGGGACCCCACAAGGGTATAGGGCTTCTCTTGGAAGCTCTTCTCAGGTGCCAGGGTCCCGTCATAGGATTATAGAAAAAAATAACTTCAAAGCACATGACTGACCTCCCTGCTCCAATAAACATAACCACGATGAGGGGAAAGGGGCAGGGAAAGTGGATGAACGGTGCCCCTCCACAGTCATGACAGCAACTAAAAGACCCAAGTTTCGTGAAAGGGAGGATCTTGTAAGCCAGATGCTGGTGCCCATGCCAGGACTTGAGCTGTGCAAAATGAGGGTTGGAAGGTGAAGGTTGATTAGCTTAGCCATAAAACATCTCTGCCCAGGGTGCCTGAGAGAGTCAGCATCTGTAGGACTGGCTAATAGATGGTTTTTACTGTGCACCACCTCCAGGGAAGCCTTCCCTTATCTCAGGAGAATCTCCGGGTATTGTTAAGGCATTTTGAGCCTTCTGCAGCATGTGTCTTATTGGGGTCTTCTTGCTGTAGCATTTAGGTGACCTCTTATTCTCTGAATACAGTTGAGTCCCCAATATGATGCTCCACCCATACATGTCTAGAAATGAGGGGAACACGTGAGTGACACCAGGTGGGACCCCAATGCTAGCTCCTGTACACTTCTCACCTTGCTTTGAGGTCCAGCGAGGAAGGGGTTTGGCATGAAAAGTTGTCCAGGAAGCACAGTCTCACCCTAAGCAAAGCGGGTCAATGGTGCTGTCCAAAGTGGAAATAGGAAATTCCCTACGCCCAAAAGTGCTATAGGGTCTCTGCCCATCCTTAGCCAGGTCATTTACAGTGTCTGATCCTGGTCCTGGCAGAACCTAGTTCAACAGTGGGCTTTTGAGAGAGAGAGAGAGAGAGAGAGAGAGAGAGAGAGAGAGAAAAGAAAAGTGACTGCCACAGAGGCAGGCTGAGGGAGAGGGCTGGTAGGAGAGAAGCTTGGGGACATTGGAGGTGGAAATGCACTGGTGAAGGGATGGGTGTTGGAACATCGACTCACGCCCAATCATGAGCAATTTTGTGATTGTGTATCTCACTGTAACTGCGTATCTCCCTGTGACTGCATATCTCACTGTAACTGAGTATCTCACTGTAACTGCGTATCTCACTGTGACTGCATATCTCACTGTGACTGCATATCTCACTGTGACTGTGTATCTCCCTGTGACTGCCTATCTCCCTGTGACTGCCTATCTCACTGTGACTGCCTATCTCACTGTGACTGCCTATCTCACTGTGACTGTGTATCTCACTGTGACTGTGTATTTCACTGTAACCGCGTATCTCACTGTGACTGTATCTCCCTGTGACTGCATATCTCCCTGTGACTGCCTATCTCACTGGACTGCGTATCTCACTGTGACTGCGTATTTCACTGTAACTTGCGTATCTCACTGTGACTGGATCTCCTGTGACTGCATATCTCCCTGTGACTGCCTATCTCACTGTGACTGCGTATCTCACTGTGACTGTGTATTTCACTGTAACTCGCGTATCTCACTGTGACTGTATCTCCCTGTGACTGCATATCTCCCTGTGACTGCCTATCTCACTGTGACTGCCTATCTCACTGTGACTGCCTATCTCACTGTAACTGCGTATCTCACTGTGACTGCATATCTCACTGTGACTGCCTATCTCACTGTGACTGCATATCTCACTGTGACTGTGTATCTCCCTGTGACTGCTATCTCACTGTGACTGCGTATCTCCAGACTGCCTATCTCACTGTGACTGCATATCTCACTGTGACTGCCATCTCACTGTGACTGCATATCTCACTGTGACTGTGTATCTCCCTGTGACTGCCTATCTCACTGTGACTGCGTATCTCCCTGTGACTGCCTATCACTGTGACTGTCTGATCTTACTGTGACTGCCTATCTCCCTGTGACTGCGCATCTCACTGTGACTAGTATCTCACTGTGACTATGCATCTCACTGTGACTGCGTATCTCACTGTGACTGCGTATCTCACTGTGACTATGCATCTCACTGTGACTGCCTATCTCACTGTGACTATGCATCTCACTGTGACTGCGTATCTCACTGTGACTGCCTATCTCACTGTGACTGCATATCTCACTGTGACTGCCTATCTCACTGTGACTGCATATCTCACTGTGACTGTGTATCTCCCTGTGACTGCCTATCTCACTGTGACTGCGTATCTCCCTGTGACTGCCTATCTCACTGTGACTGCCTATCTCACTGTGACTGCCTATCTCCCTGTGACTGTGTATCTCCACTGTTGACTGTATCTCACTGTGACTATGCATCTCACTGTGACTGCGCATCTCACTGTGACTGCGTATCTCACTGTGACTGCATATCTCACTGTGACTGCATATCTCACTGTGACTGCGTATCTCACTATGACTGCCTATCTCACTGTGACTATGCATCTCACTGTGACTGCGTATCTCACTGTGACTGCCTATCTCACTGTGACTGCCTATCTCACTGTGACTGCGTATCTCACTATGACTGCGTATCTCACTGTGACTGCATATCTCACTGTGACTGTGTATCTCCCTGTGACTGCCTATCTCACTGTGACTGCGTATCTCCCTGTGACTGCCTATCACTGTGACTGTCTATCTTACTGTGACTGCCTATCTCCCTGTGACTGCGTATCTCACTGTGACTAGTATCTCACTGTGACTATGCATCTCACTGTGACTGCGTATCTCACTGTGACTGCGTATCCCACTGTGACTATGCATCTCACTGTGACTGCCTATCTCACTGTGACTATGCATCTCACTGTGACTGCGTATCTCACTGTGACTGCCTATCTCACCTGTGACTGCATATCTCACTGTGACTGCCTATCTCCTGTGACTGCATATCTCACTGTGACTGTGCCCTATCTCCTGTGACTGCCTATCTCACTGTGACTGCCTATCTCACTGTGAGCTGCATATCTCACTGTGACTGTGTATCCCCTGTGACTGCCTATCTCACTGCTTGACTACCTATCTCCTGTGACTGCGTGTATCTCACTGTGACTGCATATCTCACTGTGACTGTGTATCTCACTGTGACTGCGTATCTCCCTGTGACTGCCTATCTCACTGTGACTGCCTATCTCACTGTGACTGCCTATCTCCCTGTGACTGTGTATCTCACTGTGACTGCGTATCTCACTGTGACTGCATATCTCACTGTGACTGCATATCTCACTGTGACTGCATATCTCACTGTGACTGTGTATCTCACTGTGACTGCGTATCTCCCTGTGACTGCCTATCTCACTGTGACTGCCTATCTCACTGGTGATCGGCCCTATCTCCCTGTGACTGTGTATCTCACTGTGACTGCATATCTCACTGTGACTATGCATCTCACTGTGACTTCGTATCTCACTGCGACTGCGTATCTCACTGTGACTAGGCATCTCTTACTGTGACTGCGATCTCACTGTGACTATGCATCTCACTGTGACTGCGCATCTCACTGTGACTGCGTATCTCACTGTGACTGCGTATCTCACTGTGACTGCATATCTCACTGTGACTGCGTATCTCACAAAACTGCCTATCTCACTGTGACTTGCCATCTCACTGTGACTTCTCATATCTCTCACTGTGACTGCCTATCTCACTGTGACTGCCTATCTCCACTGTGACTGCGTATCTCACTATGACTGCGTATCTCACTGTGACTGCATATCTCACTGTGACTGTCTATCTCACTGTGACTGTCTATCTCACTGTGACTGCCCTATCTCACTGTGACTGTCTATCTCACTGGCGCAGCTGCCTATCTCACTGTGACCCTCTCACTATGACTGCATATCTCACTGTGACTGCATACCTCACACTGTGACTGCGTATCTCCCTGTGACTGCCTATCTCACTGTGACTGCATGTCTCACTGTGACTTCGTATCTCACTGTGACTGCATATCTCACTGTGACTGCCTATCTCCCTGTGACTGCGTATATCACTGTGACTGCGTACCTCACTGTGACTATGCATCTCACTGTAACTCGGGCGTCTCTCCCTGCGACTATGCATCTCACTGTGACTGCCTATCTCAGTGTGACCACGCTATCGCAGCCGACCCTACTCTCACTTTGAGCCAGCATATCCTCACTGGGCGCCCTATCTCCTGTGACAGCTTATCCCCCCGGTGAGCTCGTATCTCCTGTTGGGCTGCCTATCTCACTGTGACCCTCTCTCCCTGTGTCTGCCCATCTCAGTGACTGTCTATCTCACTGTGACTGCCTATCTCCTGTGACTACATGTCTCACTGTGACTACGTATCTCCCTTGACTGCCTATCTCACTGTGTTGCCTATCTCACTGTGACTGTCTATCTCACTGTGACTGCCTATCTCACTGTGACTGTGCATCTCACTGTGACTCGTATCTCCCTGTGACTGCCTATCTCACTGTGACTGCATATCTCACTGTGACTGCATATCTCACTGTATTGTGTATCTCACTGTGACTGCCTATCTCACTGTGACTGCCTATCTCACTGTGACTGCCTATCTCACTGTGACTATCCATGGCACTGCCACTGTGTATCTCACTGTGACTGCGTATCTCACTGTGACTACCTATCTCTCTGTGACGCGTATCTCCCTGTGACTCCATACCTCACTGTGTCTACGTATCTCACTGTGACTGCATATCTCACTGTGATTGTGCATCGCACTGTGACTGAGTATCTCACTGTGGGTTCAATAAAACAATAATAAAAATTAAAGGCATACAAAAAACAACACAACACTTGGGTTGTTGTGGCCACCTCTAGTCTAGGGGCTGAGAGTGGCCCTGGGATGGTGGGGATAAACACAGGTTCAGCATTGCTGTGGACAATCTTCCATCCCTCCCAACCAACCCATAACCACTCGTGACGCACAGCAGTGGAGGACATACAGGTTTCAGGGACATTGAATGGCTTTTAGGAGTCAGGGATTGGGGTATGAACTGGAGTCTGCCAAATCCAGCTCACTGCCCGGCTGAGAAGATGCTGCAGAAGCGGGTGGTCTCTGCGGAGTTTGTTGTTAGGCGAGGCTTGGGGGTGCTGTCTCTGCTGCAGCAAGGTGAGGGAAGGAAGGAAGCGACAGGAGATGGGGTGGCAGAGAGCAAAGCTGACTTATTCCTTCAGCCTTTCCCTGCCCCAGGGCTATGGCATAGGGTAGAGGACTGTCTAAGCCCTCTACACACAGGGTCCCAGGAAAGAACCACTTGAGAAGCCTGTTTTGATCGTTTGATGCTTTTGGCCTGAACTCTTCTGGCCTCTTCTTGTCTTCACTTCTCCTGGCCTTTTGTTTAACATTCAGGGTCATATCCAAGGGCAGGGAGAGGATTGAGAATGAAAGGTTTTGGAGGAGGTGGGAGGCTGAGAGCACACATGGTGGGAGAGAAAGGGAGGAGAAGGAGGCCAAAAGAGCCAGAAAAGGGAAGAAGAGAAAGAGGAGGGGGAAAGAGGAGAGAGAGAGAAAGGACCGAAAGAAGAAAGCAGGAATCAAGGAAGAGGAAAAGAGGCATGAGAGAGAGTACAGTGGGCAAGGTGCTTGCCTTCACGATGGACTCAGTTAAATCTCGATGGACTCCAGTTAAATCTCGATGGACTCAGTTAAATCTCGATGGACTCAGTTAAATCTTGGTGAGCTCCAGTTAAATCTCGGCACCACATACATCCCCCCCAGCAGCCCCACCAGGAGTGATCGCATGAGTGCAGAGCCAGGGGTAAGCCTGAGCACAGCTGTGGTAGCCACGCCCCCAAGAAAGCAGACAAGGGAAGAAGAAAAGCATAACAAAAGAGACAAAAGGAAAGGGAGGAGAGGAGGGCTGGGGAGATGGAAGGGGAACCAAAAGCAACAGGCTGTGAGGGTCTGAATTGGCTGCTGCCCTTTCGCACACTGATGGATGCCACCTCCTGGGAGGCGGCAAGCAATTGACCTCCACGCAGGTCCTAACTCACACAATCCACTCACGGAAATCGCCACGCCTCTCTCCAGGTCCGCCCTTGTCAGTACTTGACCTTCCCGCACCGCCCTCACCCAGGCTCCAAGCCGCAACCCTGCCCCCCCTCCCACCCACCTCCCTCATCCCCGCCGGCTGGGTCTCAGGCTTCCTCTCCTCACCTGAGTGGAGTCGGTCGAGTGGCCATCAATGGCCTACAGCCAGCCTGGCAGAGACCCAGCCATGTGGAGTCACCCACAGCCGGTCCACTCACAAGAGGACATGCTGAGCTGCCCAGATCTAACGGACTAGGAAAAGGCAACTCTCTTCCTTGCCTGCCCGCTCAGGGTGAGCATCAGTCCTACTTCTGCTTCTGACCTGGGTGATGGGAGGCGGGGCTGGGTCTGGCTCACTTAGGTGCTTCACAGTTTAATAGGCTTTCTCTTCTACCGTCCAATATGGGGCACCTGAAAGTCTGAATCTACACATTCTAGTTTCTTATGCGGCTTGGCTGCCTATGGATACCAAGAGTGCTCTCCTGGAGGCAAGACCTACTCATCCAAGTAATTCACTCTCAGATAACCATAGACATTTCTGTGACAGCAAACTGTTGTCTTCTGCCCCTACGAGCTCCCATTGGTTTATTGGCTTTGATGCAATCGTCATACATAGACTTTACTGCTATGTACATGTATGTCACTGTACTGTAGCAATCCCAAGGGCGTAATTATTTTCAGTTTTTGATTTTGGTTTTGGACCACAACAGCTATGATCAGGGGGCTTACTCTGACTCTGTGCTTTGGGGATCACGTCTATGGAGCCTCAGGGGTTCATATGGGGTGCCAGGATCGAACCTCGTTCGACCACATGCAAGACCAGCATCACTGCCTGCTGTACTATCAGCCTTCCAATGTATATCTTTTGAGAAGTCTCTGTATTTGACCTGAGCTGTTCACAAAGAATTCGAGTTTTTCCTTCTAGCCATGCCATTGCAGAGGGACCCTCACTCAGCTAATTATTTCTTTGCACAGTTTGTCTACTGCAAAATTTATAAATAAAAACAGTGATTCCGGCCCAGGTTATTTCACTTTCATGCCTTTGATCTTTTTTTGTCTCCTTATTCCCGATAACTTGAGGCCTAAGGAAAAGGAGAAAAACAACCTGGAACAACAACCACCTTTGTGGGAGGGCTGCAGAGAGTAGGATCTTTGCCACTCAAGACTCAGTGCTTCCTGCCTTGACCAAACCCTTAGCCCTTGGTTTCTGGGTCCTGAATCTCTGAGCAAAGTGTAAAGCATTGTGTGAGTGCGTGAATGCACACACAAAACGAATATCAAGTGGTCTGACTTCTCTGTATTCTGTGTCCTATTTATTTCAGACTCAATTTCTTTGTCCTCAGCACCGAGCCCAGCACACTCAGAGAGAGTCAATGTGCAAAGGCGTTGAGCACACTAAGCATTTGATCTGCTTCGTCTGTTTCCTGTCTGTTATGTCTTAGGCGCTGGTAAGGAATCAGCACATTAGGTGGCTAACATAACAAGGAACCTCTGGACCTATTCCTGAATCTCAATCGGCTACAATCCGAGAAAATAAAACACGGAAAATCCTGTAATTCCATGCTGATGAGACCGTGAGGGAAGCGGGTATTTCATTCTTTGGGAACTTCGTACAATGCCTTTTTGAGGAGCCGTTTGCAATCAATGAAGGTCAGAGGTCATAAAAATGCTTGTACTCTTGACCCTAATCTCTTTCTTTGAGATTTATTTCAAGGAAGTCACTGAAAAGAAGAAATGGTGTGCGTATTGATATATTTATAGCCGTGTTATTCTGAGCATGAAAACTAAGGAACTGACAGCTTAGCGTGGGCAATGGATAAACAAGGTTAGGAAATGGATCAGTGAGGTGAAACATGATTTCTTTATTTAAAAAATAATGTTTAACGGTAAGTAAGTAATGAGACCATGGGAGAAATCTGATGTAGTCACAAATTGCTGTGATGTATGACACATATGAGTAAAAGTTAAGGACAGCATAAAAGAAGAAGACCAGTTGTTATGTAACGGTAAAAATGGACACTGGTGGTAGTATTGTTGTTAGAATATTGTGAATACTAAAACTCAACTATCAGTAGCTTTGTAAATTACAGTTCTTTTAATTTAAAGAAGCGAGAAAAAATACTATAGGCGGGGTTTGATTATGTTGAAGGTGGTTCTTTTTTTCTGTTCTAGCTTTTGTTCAACAACAATATCGTGAGACACTGAATTAGAAGCGACTCATCTGTCTTCGTTTCCTCCTTTGTGGCGATCTTGGATTAGTCACCAAAAAAGTTGTATTGAAACAATATTGCTTATATCATTATGCAAGTTATAAAACAAATTCTGTGCCTGGCAGCTGCATTAGGTTCTGCACCAGCCTGGCTTTCTTTCACCATCGCCTTTCCACTTTTCCACTTACCACCGTCCATCCTCTTCCATTTATGGGCTACTGGCTCATTTGATCATTTCAACATCTGATTTTATTTTCAGACCACGTTCACCTCTATTAAGGTCCACCATATTTTTACCATTTGACTCGCCTCTCTCCACAACAAAATAAGAAGAATTCATATGTAAAAATGTCCCCCTTGGGTGAAGCGAGGAGTCTTTGGTGGCCGTAGAGGAGCACGTTGAGTGGCGAGACTTGAGATAGTGAATACCTGAAACTATACTGCGGGTAAACTTTGTAAATCATGGTGTTTAAATAAAGAGTTTTTAAAAGGTAAAACTACAACAACATCCAGCTTAGTAAAGGGCCATCAGCCTGGAGGAAGGAGTCAAAGCCTCAGCCCAGGCCCCAATCACGAGACCCCAGCCATGGCGTAAGACAGGAGCGACTTCTCAGATACCTTCCCTTAACCAGGTCAGGCAGGTTTTGGAGGGAAGTGAGAGTCCCTGATTTTAATATTTCCAAGCCAATTTCTTGGAGCTCTAGGAGGAAAATAAATAAATAAATAATAAGCAATTGATCACTTGAATCCTGTTAAATCGATGGATATGCTCCGGGGGCGCCAGTAACATTTAAATAATAAGCAATTAAAAACATACATTCTTTCTCCCACTTCCTCTGTGCATGTGACGGGCGTTCGTTCAAGCGTCAGTGTGAACGCGGCACCCACTGCTCCCAAAATTATTATTGGAGTCGTTCACGGGAGCCTGGGCGGGGGGGCCTTGTGTGGTTGAGCAAGAGAGAAGGCCTTTCTGTGGCTCACAATAGCAGGGCTTATGTTTCAGAGAGAAAGGGCGACACATGTTAGTG
>JAJIBD010029880.1:0-11104 GCA_021461705.1 Cryptotis parvus
ATGAAGGAATCAAACCTGAACTACAAAAGAATGCAAATGTGCATGATCTCTCTGACAATGTAATTTGGGAAAGAATTGGCCGGATGTAGGAGCTCAATGAAAAATGGAGCAGATGTCTAATAAAATACAGGAGAACATAAAGCCGGAAGCAGTTGAAAGGGCAGCAGCTTCAATAAATTACAGGGAGGAAATGGAGCAGAAATTAGAACCATGAATCAGAAACATTGCTGCAAAAACCCAGTAGATGAAATGAAAAACACAATAGGGGATCTCAACAGTAGGGATGACAGCAGCAGAAGAGGAGAATCAGGTGAGACTGAGAGATCAGAGCTCCAAAGAAAAAGCACTCAGAGGAACTACGTCAAGATGGAAAAAGACCAGAAAATGAATCCCAGCAAACGGAACAGAGAACAATCCTGGGATGCAGCTTCAGGCGGAAACAACATAAGAATCATAGAGTCCCAGAGGGGACAGGAAAGTAACCCCCAGGAAATTAAAACAGTTAAAAAAACATCCTGGCTGAAAAGTTCCCTGAGTTAAAGGATGAAGGCATCCAGATCCAAAAAGAAGACCCGACGCTTACCAGCAAAAGAGACCCCAATAGAAAAGCACCCCCAAGACACATCCTAGTCAAAGTAATGGATGCCATAGAGCAGAGACATAATTCTTCAGGCAGCAAGATCAAAGAAGGAAATTGTATACAAAGGAGCAACCATTCGACTTTCAGCAGACTTCTCAGAAGACACCCTCAAGTCGAGAGCAGTGGTGGGATATAGTAAAAACTTAATGAAATGAATGCCTCAGCAAGAATTCCTTTATCCAGCTAAACTCTCACTCAGATTTGAAGGACAGATAGACAACTCCTTGGGTAAACAACAGCTTAGAAACTTTGTAAAAATCAAAACCAACCTTTAAAAGAAGGACTGAAAAAGATCTACTATAAGATGAGACATAACCCAAAAGAACAACCAACCTATTCAGAAAGATGGCACAAAATCCTATGACAATAATCTCTCTCTCAATGTCAATGGTCAATGGGCAGGGTCAGAACAATAGTACAGCAGGTAAAGAGCTTGCCTGACACATCGTCAATCTGGGTTTAATCCTTGGAACCCCATATGGCTCTCCAAGTAATGCCAGGGAGTGATCTTTGAGTGCTGAGCGAGGAGGAAGACCCTAAGCACATCTGGGTGTGGGCATCCCCCAAACAAAGCAAAACAAACTCAATAGGTCGTTTTCTGTACATTGTTTTTTTATTGCCCTCGTAGTACTGTCTGATGGCCACAGTCTCATCTGTGAAATACATGCTTGACTAGAATGTTATGATGGCATAATACTCTAGTTGCCATACTACTTGAATGATCGCTCCAATATTTTAACCATTGTTTTATTTTAAAAGTTTCAATTATAATTTAGACTTTCCCCACACATGACAGTGCTCATGATTTGCTCCTGGCTTTGTGCTCAAGGATCACTCCTAAGTGGGGTTCAGAAACTGATGTATGGTTCCAGGGATTGAACTGGAGTCAGCTACATGCCAGGCAAACTCCCAACACCTGTACTATCTCTAACCCAATATTTAGAAGAAAATTAAATATGTTATAAAAATATAATAATATCAAAAATATGGCAATATCATGAACTCCCATGTTCTATTATCCAGCTTCAACTCATGACTCACCTTGCTTCCATTTTCTTACTTACCCACTTTCCCTGTCCAAATTTTTTTGGAAGATGCAGACATAGTATTTCATAACTAGTTTAGTAGTTTCCTTTAAGAAATTTTGGTAAGAAACTCTTTCAAGATTTAAGAAACATAAATATACCATCATTATCACATCTAAAAATTAACAATCCTGGAGAAATAGTACAAGAGATAAGGCACTTTCCTTGCATGTATCAACCCACCCAGGTTTTATGTTGGACACCACATATGATTCCCAATGAGTGATCCCTGAGCACAGAACCCAGAGCAAACCCTAAATGCTTCCAGGGGTGTTCCCAAAATACCATACTACTACACTACTACTACTACTACTACTACTATAATAATAATAATAATAATAATAATAACAATAATAATAATAACAACAACAGCATCAAATACTCTTGGATACCTTCTTTATTTTTTTAAAGTATTTTATTATACCACCGTGAGATATACAATTACAAAGATATACAATTAAAAGTTTATATTTGGGTTTTTGGTAGTACAGTGTTCCAGCACCCCCATCCCTCCACCAGTGCCCATCTCCCACCACCAACGTCCCTCAGTTCCCTCCCATCCCCCAACCCGCCTCCATGGCAGGTTCCCTTTATTTTTCTTTCCCACTTTCTCTCTCTTTTCTCTTTACCTTCTTTTCCAGACTATGAATTACAGAATATACATTAAAAGGGTTGTCATGTGTATCTTTTGCCCTCTATTTAATGCTCAGTTCTAGGTTGGCATTAGTACCCTCGACAATTGTTAGCCCACTGTTCCATTTTCTCTCTTTCCTAGCCTCTGACTCCCACACGTTTCTAGCTAATTTCCACCTTTGACAAGACCTCCTGATATATGTTTCACTTGACCTTGGATATTAGGTATCAAAATATGTACATATATATTTTATGTCACGAAAATAAATGGATGTAATGTTCTTTCAGTTCTCTTTTGTTTTGATTCCCCTCTTTTGCCTGCTGGAACCTCAAACAATACCCTCTTTTGCATGCTCTTTTTCAATATTTTTTAAGAGTGGTTTCATCCTAATCATAGAGCTTTCAAGAGTCATCTATATGTTTATGACTTTTCTTGAAGCTCCAGTTTTCTTTGGCCAGTAGGTTAACTTAAACTCAAATGAAAAATACATTTTAATATGGCAAAAACAAGATTTTATTCTTTCTCACCTACCCCACGGTGCTTAACTTTCGGTCTTACTTATCACAGTAATTGCCACATATATGTGTATATGTGTATTGTATATGTGTATCCGTACGTGTGTGTGTGTGTGTATTTGGCTTAAGCAGGTGAATGTGCCCTTTATCTTCCTCAATTATACCTCTAGCTATGTAACAAAGACACCGGGAACATGTGTACATGTGTTAGCTCAGAATATAGACAGCACTTCTCAGACTGTTTGAGGTAAATCCGGGCTTTCTGACCAAATTTGACAAATTTTTGTACATTGAAGGGTCAAGGAACAACTTTGTCTCCTTTTCATCACTTCTACCTGTATGTCTTGATTGCACATGCTGCCTGGTACATAGGATGCAGTTCACACTTTATGATCTACTATTAGTAAACTGCTGGGATGTGTAGGATTTATTCCCAGTCAAAAGAAATAGTAAGTTCAGGCAGCATTTAACATACAGTATTACTATTCTCTAAGGCATTTGTTGCTCATAAAAAGAGTATAATTTCTTTAAATTTGTAAAAAATAGCAAAAGAATCTTGACAATTGAGCAAGAGCACCTAAGAAGGAGCAAAATATAGAAAGAAGGATCTCAGAAGTTTCTGAAGAAAGATGTGGATCCCAAAAAAGGCAGAGAGAGTTTGCTAAGTTACTCTTTGGACCCAGTTACCTTAAAACCGACACAAACTGGTTGTGAGGTTGTTGAACCAAGCCGCTGGGTAGGAAACTGGGAATAAAACTTACAATGTAGGGTCAGGATGCTGCACATGCATGCCACTGGCAGTCACCCCGAAGGAGCAAGAGAAAACAGCAAGGCCCCCTTTCTTCAGTATACTGCAGACATCATGGACCCATAAAGCCGTAATAGTGCACCAATTGATAAAGCAAAACATATTACAGGGGCCTGGTTCAGTAACAAACAAGACAATTAAGGGCCAATTTGGAGGCTAGAGGCAAAAATACAAAATTTGATTGCAAGGTTTTCTTCATAAGCTATCACAGGTTGGGGAAGCTAAGGGCATACTTCCTTCTTCCCCACAGTTCTAGATGCTGGAAATTTCAATATTATATTGTTTGTTTCCTCTGGAGGGCTTCAGAAGATGGACACCTTCTGTTAGGTATATATCACTGTATCACTGTATCACTGCCTTCCCGCTCATCATCGATTTGCTCGAGCCGGGCCCCAGTAATATACCCCATATGTCCTGTCTCATGCTAGTAGAGCCCAAGGCATCTGCTTTCTCCAGGAACATAAAGAGCCCCAATCCATTCCCGAATGAGGTCTATAATTGTTACTGGTATTTGGCATATATCAAATGACAACACGGTAGCTTGCCAGGCTCTGCCGCAGGTAGCTGCTCTTGTAGGCACCCCCAAGTCCAGCATTTATTGAAAATGAACCGCACAAGCTGACAGCTGCGCGTGAGCCGGGGCGCTGATAGGCTGGTCTGCTGGGGGAGGTCTGACGAGAGAACCGATGCGAAAAATGGAGGCTCTCATGGAGTGGGCTCAGGTGCAGGTGGCTATAAATACCTTTATTTATAAATGTATGCGATTCCAACAGGTTGTCACCCTCTTCTCTTTTTTTTTTTTTGTAGTGAACCTTGTCACATTGATTCAACCATAATTACCTTCTCAAAGCTTCAAATTCAGTCTCATGGTGAGGGTTAGGGATCTTGATACATGAATGTGGGGTAAACAATATATAAAGCCAGGTCTTCCTTGTCGGGCATGCCGTGTCCTCGATACAGTGCCGGGAAGCAAGTTCCCGCTCTACCTCCGTAAGCTACGATGAATGGAGGAAAACTCAGTGAACTTGATGCAGTTTTAAAAAGGGTTTACTTATCTGCCAGGTTCAAAGGCATTACAAATACAAAAGGAAAGCCTCGGTGCTTAGGATTCCACCAGGTTGGGAACTCCCAGCCACGTGTGGTAGGCCAAGATGAAAAAAGGGCCACCTTCACGTAAAGGCTCTGTAAAGCAGTGTTAATGGATTCCAAGAAGGTGAGCTTTCAGAGAGCCCAAAAAGCAAAGCACCCAGGAGAGTGGAAACCGGCTAGTTTATACTCCTGTAACTCGTGACCTTAATCCCACTGTTATGGAAAGCAGGGGAGGGTCTAATGCCCTTAGGTAATCCCTCCTTGCACCTCACCTAGGTCTCTTTTAGTAAGTATGCTAATGTTTTGAGCCAAGATCTGCCTGAAATGCTCTTTATAGGGTAGACCTATAGTTTCTGGGTGAGATGGCATGTCCTCCTGTACCAAAAGACTACCATAATGCTGTAAGGCTTCTCCAAGCCTCTCACAAGCTTTCTTTACTCATTGTAGTTTCGTGTTATCAGGGAGTTGGCGCTTGTCTTTTTTTGCTTTGTGGGAAGCAAACAGCATTTCCTCTGGTCTAATTACTCAGGGCTCCCCAAAAGCTGGCTGGTCATGCTGGTAAGATCTAGCCAGGTCCCACGATGATTGTGGTAGCATGGGAGAATATTTATACCAGCTAGTACAGCATACATGAGTCAGATGTAAACTGCCATTACTTAGACTTTCTACCTCTTATCTACGAAGTGATTGCAGTGAGGCAATCCAGAGCAGATGAAAAGTGGCTCCCCTAGGGAGTCTGTGTAACAGTCTTCTTGCCTCTTCAGACACTCCAAATGCATATTCCTCATTATTGAAAACACATCACCCCAGGTGTGGCTGACTGGGTAGGCACATGGCTAAAGTGTAGCAGAACAGTGGAAGGCCTCAAGGATGCAGGTTTGGAGCCACTGCATCCACTCGTTAGGGGAAAAAGAAATTCGCAGTTCAGCTAAAACCCCAGAATTCCAAGCCGTGCAGAGAAATAAACAGGACACTTTGAACCTTCACACCAGTACATCTCTCCTCAGGTACTCCTCCCTGGGCGTGCGTGGCTGGCTGGGAGGTGGCCAAAAAAAGCAAGAAATTCACACAAGAGGAAGGTAACATCCTCTAAGAGGGAAGAGGAGAACATCATCTGCCGAGTTTCTCTTCTCCAGAGTCCTTTTCCTTAACAGTGAAGAAGAAACAGTACTCCAGAAGAATTCACCCTAATGACCACAGCACCGCTGGTAAACAATGCAGATCTCCAGTTTGAATAGTGGATGAAGAAAACAAAACGGAGAACACAAAAAAAAAAGAATATATACATACATAAATCTGGACAAAGTGTTCAGGGAGGAAGAAAAGAGATGAGGATGTTTAATGACAAATGGAAATTAAATGGCTAATAAAATACAGGTGAGGACATAACTGAAGCTGTGGAAAGGGCACTCAATAATTTCAGCAGGAAGAAATGAGAGCAGAAATGAGATCATTGCAACAGAAATATCATCAATTAAAAACTCAGTAGATGAAGTTTAAAAAATGGCAATAGGCTCTAACAGGAGTAGATGTGACAAAGCAGTGAAGACAGAATCAGTGAGAGTGAAGATGAGCTGCAAAAAGCACTCAGGGAAATGCACAGATAAAAAAAAAAAAAAAAGAACAAATGGATTGGCAGCAAAACAGAGGAATATTGGGATAAATCTAAGAGGAACAACATAAGAATCATTGGAGTCCCAGAGGAACAGGAAGGTAACCTCAAGAAAATAGGTACAGTTAAAACAAAACCCCGCAGAAAAGTTCCCACAGTTATAGTGGACGCAGACATCCAGATACAAGAAGCCCAAAGGATACCAGTAAAAAGAGAACCCAATAAAAGCACTCCAAGACACACGTCATTAAGGTCAGGAATAATGGATGCCATAGATAGAGACACAATTCTTCGCCAAGTGGCAAGATCAAAGAAGAAAATTTTATACAAGAAGCATCCATTCGACTTTTAGCAGACTCCATCAGCAGACCCTACAAGCCCGAAGGTAGTGGCAGGGATATAGTAAAAAACCCTCAATAAAATGAAGGTCTCACCAAGAATTCCCTTACCTGGCTCTCATTCAGATCTAAAGGACAAATATTACACAGCTTCTTCGATAAACAACAACAGCTCAGGAACTCTTGCTAGACTCAAAAATCAACCTTAAAAGAAGAACAGAGGCTGTATTTCCAAGAAAAGACAAAAACCCAAAAGAACAACAAACTTATAAGTAGAATAAGTGGCACAAAATTTACATGATAATAATTCGATAATAATCAAAGATAGGTTCAAAGTTAAAAGGTTGAAAAACAATCCTTCACACAAACAACCCCTCAAAAAGGCTGGGGTGGCCATACTAGTATCCGACAACATAGACTTCAGGCTGAAAAAGGTCAGGAAGGACAGTGAAGGTCACTTCTTAATAATCAAGGGATACATATATCAGGAAGAAATTACACTCCTAAACATATATACACCCAACGAGGGGCCAGCAAAATACCTAAAACAACTGCTAATAGACTTCAAAGAAGACATTGACAGCAACACAATTGTAGTTGGAGACTTCAACACTGCTCTATCAACTCTTGATAGATCAAACAAGACTGAAACTCACCAAGGAAATACTGGCCCCTAAAGGAAGAAATGGAAGAAAGAGGGCTAGTAGATATATACAGGGCATTTCATCCCCAAAAAGCCGAATACACATTTTTCTCCAGTGCACATGGAACATACTCCAAGATAGATCACATGCTGAGCCACAAAACATACCTCCATAAAATCAAGAAGATAGAAATTGTGTCAACTATTTTTTCAGACCATGATGCACTGAAAATAGAAGTTAATCACACACAAAAATGGAGAGTCATACCAAACACCTGGAAACTAAACAGCTCACTGCTGAACAACCAGCAGGTCATAAAAGAAATCAAAGAGGAAATCCAAAAAATTCCTGGAAACAAATGAGACTGAAGACACAAATTACCAGAACTTGTGGGATACAGTAAAAGCAGTGTTAAGAGGAAAGTTCATAGCTCTTCAAGCATTCATCAGAAAAGAAGAAAAGGCCATCATAAACAGTCTGACTTCACAGCTTAAGATCTTAGAAAGTGACCAGCAAAAGGAGCCCAACCCAGGCAGAAAGAAAGAAATAATAAAACTTAGAGCAGAAATCAATGAGCTGGAATCCCCCAAAAAACAATCCAAAAGATCAATGAAACCAAGAGCTGGTTCTTTGAAAAAAATAAACAAGATTGACAAACCACTTGCAAGACTTGCAAGGAAAGGGAAAGAGAGAACCCAAATAAATAGAATCAGAAATGAAAAAGGGGACATCACAACAGAAACCACAGAAATTCAAAAGATCATCAGAGATTACTTTGAGAGTCTGTATGCCATGAAACAAGAGAACCTAGAAGAAATGGACAAATTCCTGAATTCCTATAGCCTCCCAAGGCTGCAACAAGAAGATTTGGAATACCTGAACAAACCTATCACCATTCAAGGAGATGGAATCAGTAATCAAAAAGTCTGCCCCAAACACAAAAGCCCAGGTCCAGATGGATTCACCAGTGAATTCTACCAAACCTTTAAAGAGGACCTACTCCCAGTCCTTTTCAAGCTCTTCCAGGAAATTGAAGAAACAGAAACACTCCCAAATAGCTTCTACGAGGCACATATCACCCTGATACCCAAAGCAGACAGAGACATCACAAAAAAGGAAAACTACAGACCAATCTCCCTGATGAACACAGATGCTAAGATCTTCAACAAAATACTAGCAAATAGAATCCAAAGAGTCATCAAAAAGATTATACACCATGACCAAGTAGGATTCATCCCTGGAATGCAAGGATGGTTCAACATCCACAAGTCAATCAACATAATACATCATATCAATAAGAAGAAAAAATAAAAACCATATGATCATATCAATAGATGCAGAGAAAGCATTTGACAAGATCCAACACCCATTCATGATAAAAACTCTCCATAAAATGGGAATTGAAGGAACCTTCCCTCAATATAGTCAAAGCCATCTACCACAAGCCCACAGTGAGCATCATTCTCAATGGGGGAAAAACTGAAAGCCTTCCCCCCTAAGATCGGGGACAAGACAAGGCTGCCCACTCTCACCACTTCTATTCAATATAGTACTGGAAGTACTTGCCATAGCAATCAGGGAAGAAAAAGAGACATTAAGGGCATCCAGATAGGAAAGGAAGAAGTCAAGCTGTCACTATTTGCAGATGACATGATATTATACCTAGAGAACCCTAAACTCTCTACCAAAAAGCTCCTAGAAATAATAGATTCCTATAGTAGAGTGGCAGGGTACAAAATCAATACCCAAAAAGTCAATGGCTTTCCTATATGCAAATAATAAAAGAGAAGAAAAGGGATATTAAAGAAACTATCCCATTCACAATTGTGCCACAGAAAATCAAATACCTAGGAATCAGTTTGACTAAGAATGTAAAGGATCTCTACAAAGAAAACTACAAAACGCTTGCTTCAAGAAATAAAAGAGGACCTGAGGAAATGGAGACACATTCCCCTGCTCATGGATTGGGAGAATTAACATTATCAAAATGGTAATACTCCCTAGAGCTTTATACAGATTCAATGCGGTCCCTATAAGGATACCCATGACATTCTTCAAAGAAATTGACCAAACACTCCTGAAATTTGTATGGAATAATAAACCCCCACGAATAGCTAAAGCAATCCTTGGGAAAAAAGAAGATGGGAGGTATCACTTTCCCCAACTTCAAACTCTACTACAAAGCAGTCGTAATTAAAACGGCATGGTATTGGTATAGAAACAGACCTGTAGACCTATGGAATAGAACTGAATATCCTGAAACACACCTCAAATATATGATCACTTAATCTTTGATAAAGGAGCAAAAAATATTAAGTGGAGCAAAGAAAAGCCTCTTCAACAAATGGTGCTGGGAAAACTGGACAGCTACATGTAAAAAAATGAACTTAGACCCTCCTTCTAATGCCATGCACAAAAGTCAGATCAAAATGGATTAAAGATCTCAACATCAGACATGAATCTATAAGGTACATCGAAGAAAACATAGGAAAAACGCTCTACAACATTGAAGCTAAAGGCATCTTCAAAGATGAAACACCACTGACAAAGCAAATGGAAGCAAAGATAAACAAATGGGATTATATAAAACTGAAAAGCTTCTGCACCTCAAAAGAAACAGTGACCAAGATACAGAGACAACCCACAGACTGGGAAAGAATATTCACCCAATACCCATCTGATAAGGGGTCTAATATCCAGGATATATCAGGCACTGGTAGAACTTTACAAGAAGAAAAACAGCCAACCCCATCAAAAAATGGGGAGAAGAAAATGAACAGAAACTTCCAAAAAAAGAAGAAATTTGAATGGGCCCAAAAGGCATATGAAAAAGTGCTCTTCATCATTAATCATCAGGGAGATGCAAATCAAAACAACAATGAGGTATCATCTCACACCACAGAGACTGGCACACATCCAAAACAGCAAGAACAACCAGTGCTGGCGTGGATGTGGGGAAAAAGGGACTCTCATCCACTGTTGGTGGGAGTGCCCGACTGGTCCAGCCCTTTTGGAAAACAATATGGACATTCCTCCAAAAACTAGATATTGAGCTCCCATTTGACCCAGCAATACCACTCCTGGGAATATACCCTAGAGACCCAAAAACACATAGCAGAAACACTATCTGCACTTCTATATTTGCAGCTCTATTCACAATAGCCAGAATCTGGAAACAACCTAAATGCCTGAGAACAGAAGACTGGCTAAAGAAACTGTGGTACATCTACACAATGGAATACTATGCAGCTGTCAGAAAAGATGAAGTCATGAAATTTACCTGCAAATGGATGGACATGGAGACTATCATGCTGAGTGAAATTAGTCAGAAGGAAAAGGACAGATATAGAATGACTGCATTCATTAATGGGATATAAATATATACCAGTGTTCTACTAATTGTGGAAATCGGTAATGCCAGGACTAGAACTCAGCATTGAATATACACAAAGAGACTTACATGATAAACCCTAAATGTCTGTACAGCAAGCCACAATGTGTAAGAAAAAAGAGAGAGATAGAGAGACAGAGACAGAGAGAGAGACAGAGAAAGAAAAGAGAGAGAAAGAAAAAGGTGCCTGCTACAG
Source organism: Cryptotis parvus (assembly GCA_021461705.1). Lineage (NCBI taxonomy): Eukaryota > Metazoa > Chordata > Mammalia > Eulipotyphla > Soricidae > Cryptotis > Cryptotis parvus. The sequence continues at coordinate 10,953 of JAJIBD010029880.1, forward strand.
AGGCAGGCTGAGGGTGGTGGTGGTAGGGAATGTGGAGACATTGGTGGTGGGAATGGGGCACTGGTGGAGGGATGGGTGCTGGAACACTGTATGACTGAGAACCAATTATGAACATCTTTGTAATTGTATAACTTGCAGTGGTATAATAAAAA
>JAJIBD010029881.1:0-20754 GCA_021461705.1 Cryptotis parvus
TGGCCACATCCACCTGCCTACGGCGTACCAAATTCCACAGGAGGGAAACGTCATTCCCAAACGTTCTCCTTCTGAAGCAAGACATTGCCACTCTCCCATCGGTAAAGAAGGAACAACACCAGGCCCAGACAAAAGTCAGACCCGAACATCTGAAGAATCTGCCATAGGTGCTCATCCATATTCTACTCCGGCTCTTCACACGCTTTCTGTCCAATGCAAGGTGCCCCCCCCAATGGAAAACCAGCAGGCTGTTCTACTGTTCAAAAGGGGACATCTCATGACATCGGCAACTACGCCCCATCTGCCTGTTGTCTGCTATATTCCAAGCATTGTTTATAACGAGTCATCCTGAACAGGATTCGCAGAACACTAGATGAAAGTCAACCATGCAGCAAGCAGGTTTCCGAAAGGATTCAGCACAATCGACCATATCCACACAGTAACCAAGCTCATTGAGGGTTTGTAGGGAGTACAAGATGCCGCTCTGTCTCACGTTCATTGATTTACAAGCCTTTGATTCTGTGGAAACTGGAAGCAGTCATCGAAGCCCTAGTCAAACAGGGTGTTCAAACCCAATACATCAAGATCCTTCGTGAGCTGTATTATGGATTCACCACCAGGATCTCACCATTCTACAAAGAAGTGATCATTGATGTCAAAAGAGGGGTTCGACAGGGTGATACCATCTCACCAAACTCTTCAGTGCCACCCTCGAGAACATCATGAGACAATTAGAATGGGAAGGAATGGGAGTGAAGATAGATGGTCGGCAACTACACCACCTCCGCTTACGCTGATGACATCGTTCTAATAACACCAAACATTAGCCAAGCGGCACAAATGCTGGCTGACTTTGACCGAGAATGTGGAAAGGTAGGTCTACAGCTGAATCTGAAGAAAACTATGTTCATGAGAAATGAACTAGTTCCAGAGGCCCCATTCTCTCTCAATGGAGCAAACATCTCTGAATGCAGCAGTTATGTGTACCTAGGTCGAGAAGTCAACATGATGAATGACCTAAAACCTGAGCTGCGCAGGAGGAAGAGAGCGGCATGGAATGCCTTCAAAGGCATCGAAGAAATAGCTAAAAGGACAAAGAACCTCCGGCTCCGGGCACATCTCTTTGACTCCACCGTTCTCCCTGCATTAACATACGCCTCAGAGACCTGGGCCCTCTACGAAAGCAGGATGAGAATGCTATTCGGGTCTCCCAGAGAGGAATCGAAAGAGCTATGCTTGGAATATCACGTCTCACTCAAGTGAGAGAAGGAATCCCGGAGTTCCTGACCTCCGTCGCTATTCCAGAATCAGGGACGCTGTCTCGTTTGCCAAGGCATCGAAAATCAGATGGGCTGGACATGTAATGCGATTTGGAGACAACCGCTGGACTAGAGCCGTTACCGACTGGATCCCACGGGATGTCAAAAGATCACGTGGCCGCCCACCTACAAGATGGTCAGACTTCCTTGTTAAGACCCTGAAGGAACGGTCTGAGGCTCTTCATATTCCTGAATCAACCAGATGCCATTGGGCTACATTGGCACGTGATAGGGGTCCAATGGAAATGTTACTGGCGCCCGCTCGAGCAAATCGATGAGTAACGGGATTCAAGTGATCAAGTGATCAAGTACTTTATGGATTCAAGTCTGATGTCCAGATCTTTAATCCATCATGACCAAGTAGGATTCATCCCAGGTATGCAAGGATGGTTCAACATTCGCAAGTCAATCAACATAATACATCATATCAATAAGAGAAAAAATAAAAACTATATGATCCTATCAATAGACGCAGCGAAAGCATTTGACAAGATCCAGCACCCATTCATGATTAAAACCCTCCAGAAAATGGGAATTGAAGGGACTTTCCTCAAGATAGTTACAGCCATCTACCAAAAGCCCACAGCGAGCATCATTCTAAATGGGGAAAAGTTGAAAACCTTCCCCTGAGATCAGGGACAAGACAAGGTTGCCCACTCTCACCTCTTTTTATTCAATATAGTACTGGGAAGTATTTGCCATAGCAATCAGAGAAGAAAAGGACATCAAGGGCATCCAGATACGCAAGAAAGAAGTCAAGCTATCATTATTTGCAGATGACATGACATTATACCTAGAGAACCCTAAACTCTCTACCAAAAAACTCCTAGAAACAATAGACACATATAGTAGAGTGGCAGGATACAAAATCAACACCCAAAAGTCGGTGGCTTTCCTATATACAAATAACGAAAGAGAAGAAAGGGATATTAAGGAAACAATTCCATTCACAATTGTGCCACAGAAAATCAAATACCTAGAAATCAACCTACCCAAGTGTGTAAAGGACCTGTACAAAGAAAACTACAAGACATTGCTCCAAGAGATGAAAGAGGACACAGGAAATGGAAACATATTCCCTGCTCATGAATGGGGAGAATCAACATTATCAAAATGGTAATGACTCCCTAGAGCTCTACACAGATTCAATGCAGTCCCTTTAAGGATACCGATGACATTCTTCAAAGAAATTGACCAAACACTCCTAAAATTTGTGTGGAACAAAAAACCCCAAGGATACCTAAAGCAATCCTCGGGAAAAAGAAGATGGGAGGCATCACCTTACCCAACATCAAACTGTACTACAAGGCATTAGTAATTAAAACAGCATGGTATTGGAATAAAAACAGACCTGTGGACCTATGGAATAGAATTGAGTATTCTGACACCAACCAACCTCAAACATTTATATCATTTAATCTTTGATAAAGGTGCAATGAATCTAAAATGGAGTAAGGAAAGCCTCTTCAACAAGTGGTGCTGGGAAAACTGGGCAACGACATGTAAAAAATGAATTTGGACCTGTGTCTAAAACCATGCACAAAAATCAGATCAAACGCCAGGTTTTTGGGATCAGGTGTTTTGGCTAATGAGAGGAAATATTTTCTCTTTCCTACGAAAACAGCAAGACTGAACTGAATTCGGATACTCACAGTTGTTCAAAGGTTGGCAGAGCATTGTAGGTGCTCTCCGATATCTTTTTTAATTGATTTTTTTTGTAATAAAATCTTCAGGGTAAGTAAGATGAAAATTTTTTTTTATTACTGGTTTTGGCATATTGAGTAACATCGAACAGTCTTGCCAGGCTCTGCCATGTGGGCACGTATACTCTTAGTAGCTTGCTGGGCTAAGCACTACCAGGAGTAATTCCTTAGTGCAGAGCCAGGGAGTAACCCCCTGAGCATCACTGAGTGTGATGTCGCTCTCCACCTTTGACAAGCAGGATGTACCCTTCAGCTGCTTCACATAGCTGGGGGGGAAACATGGCCTGTGCCCCAGTCGTCCAACTGGCAGTCCTTGATGAGTGTGGCGGAACATAGTGGTGGTAAAAATGGTAAAGAAAGATGACCACCAGGTGTCCATAATCATATCTCCCTGTGGGCTGGGTCTGAGGCCCCACCGAGGTCACCCAGGAACAGGGGGCACCAAGCCGAGGGACTCCCTGACCTCACTGTTGCCACTCTCGGCAGCCCTGCCCTTGCTGACCACATGGCCAGTCCCAGGCTCTCACAGAGGTCCCCTGTCTCGTCTCGTCCCGCACTCATCATCAAGCGCTTCAACCCAATACATCAAGATACTTCATGGAGCTGTATTAAGGATTCACCACCAGGATCTCACCATTCTACAACGAAGTGATCATTTATGTCAAAAGAGTTCGGCAGGGTGATACCATTTCACCAAAACTCTTCAGCACCACCCTCAGAACATCATGTGACAATTAGAATGGGGAAGGAATGGGAGTGAAGATAGACTGTCAGCAACTACACCACCTCTGCTTCGCTGATGACATCGTTCTAATAACACCAAACATTAGCCAAGCGGCACAAATGCTGGCTGACTTTGACTGAGAATGTGGAAAAATAGGTCTACAGCTGAATCTGAACAAAACTGTTTATGAGACATGAACTAGTTCCAGAGGCCCATTTCAATCTCAATGGAACAAACATCTATGAATGCAGCAGTTATGTGTACCTAGGTCGAGAAGTCAACATGATGAATGACATAAAACCTGAGCTGCACAGGGGGGAAAAGAACGGCATGGAATGCCTTCAAAAGCCTTGAAGAAAAAGCTAAAAAAGACAAAAGAACCCTCTGGCTCTAGGGCACATCTCTTCGACTCCCACCATTCTCCCTGCATTAACATAAGCCTCAGAGACCTGGGCCCTATGAAAGCAGGATGAGAATGCTATTTGTGTCTACCAAAGAGGAATCAAAAGAGCTATGCTTGGAATATCACGCCTCACTCAAATGAAAGAAGGAATCGGAGTTCTGACCTCCGTCGCTGTTCCAGAGTCAGGAATGCTGTCTCGTCTGCCAAGGCATCGAAAATCAGATGGGCTGGACATGCATTACAATTTGGAGATGACCGCTGGACTAGAGCCGTTACCGACTGGATCCCCACGGGATGTCAAAAGATCACGTGGCCGCCCACCTACAAGATGGTCAGACTTCTTCATCAAGACCCTGAACAAACGGTTTGAGGCTCTTCGTATTCCTGAAGCAAACAGATGCCATTGGGCTACTCTGGCACGTGATAGGGCCCAATGGAAATGTTACTGGTGCCCACTTGAGCAAATCGATGTACAACGGGATGTCAAGTGGTCAAGTGATCAAGAATCTTCAAGTGATAGAAGTTTTAGCTTAGGGAGCTGTTGGGGATGCCATTGGGGTCCCCAACAGTACCAAAAGCTAGTTCCCTTTTCCCTCTGAAGCTCGGGGAAATGGATGAAAACTCAGGAATCCGACAACAAGATTTTAAAATGCGTTACTTATCACAGGTTCAGGCATACAAATCAGCACATAGGAAAAACCTTGTGCTTAGGATTCCCAGCTAGAACCCTAGCCACGTATAGGCCAAGATGGTGGCCTCCACATGTTAAGGCCCTGTAAAGAGGGAGACAAAGACAAGACTACCAAGAAGAGTGCGAGCCCCAAAAAGAGAGCCCCCAAAAGAGAAGCACAAGAGAGGAAGCAGGCTAGTTTATCCCCTGCAACTCAGACCTCTCATTTTTAAGGGAAGCAGGCAGGGTCAAATACCCTCAGCATTTCTCCCAGCATCTCACCTAGGCCCTTTTAGATGCTAATGTCTTGAGCCAATATCTGCCTCAAAATGCCTTTATAGGGTAGAGAAGGGGGTTTCTGAGATGGCATGCCTCTGTGCCAAAAACTACACTAATGCCAGTTAAATATTTCTCCAAGTCTTCACAAGAGTCTCGTCTTTACTTTACAGTAGCTTTTGTATTTTAGTTGCTTCTGAATTATCAGGGAGCCATTGCTTGGAGAAAAAAAAGCATTTCTCTCTGGTCTAATTACTTAGAGATCCAACGTGGCCAGGCAAATATGCTAGTAAGATCTAGCTAAGTCCCACAATGATTGTGGTAGCATGAGAGAATATTTATACCAGCCAGTACAGAATACATGGTCAGATAAACTGCCACATTTAAACTACCCCCTATCTATAAAGTGACCTGAAGGAGGCAATCCAGGGCAGATGCAGAGGCTCTTAGGTGTCCTCCAACAGGGGTCAAAGCAATAGCACATTGGGTAGGGTATTTGCCTTGCATACGGCCAACCTGGGTTCGATCTCCAGCATCCCATATGGTCCCCTGAGCACCACCAGGATAAATTTCTGAGTAAAGAGCCAGGAGTAACTGTTGAGCATTGCTGGTGTGACCAAAAAGGAAAAAAAAACGAGAGTTATATCTAGGAATATGGCTACTTACAATCAGGTAATTTCAAATCTTTCATAATTCAAGTTGGGAGGTCACCTAGGTATGATCAAAGGGATGTGATATAAACAGCCTCTAAGCTGTATAGTTAATGAAATGCTTTGCTTTCCATCTCCCACTCAAACTTTCCCACAGTGGATCCAGGGAAACCTAGGCCTGGAATGAGACAGTGACCAATGGTAGTGAACTTTTGGTGGTTTCTAAGAACATGGGTATGATATAATGACCTTAAACTACATATTCATATGCTAATGTATTTTTATATCTTAAGTAAGGACATACTGAACTCAGTGTCCAAAGTCCAGTCATGAGGGTCTATCACTTTAACCTGTGTAGATATGTCCCTGATGCCTTTTTTTTAAACCATTGAACTTTATGATCTTTTGTTTCAACAGCCTTCAATAAATGACCCAGTCAAAAGAAGACTCAACAATGCTACATTATTAATAATTTTATAAAATTGTTCTTAATATGTAACAAGGTCAGTCTGGCTATCTTCTAGCTGAAAATATTATGTATATTTATATATTTTCTTTAGTTACAGAGCCAAGGCCTGTTTGCTTTCAGCTTTTGGCTCCTATGCTTTTTGGTTCCTGGCGGCTTTTGGCTTTTTGGCTTTTGGCTTTTGCTCTTTGGCCTTTTGCTCCTTCTTCTGGGTAGGACTCATCTCGGGTGAGTTCCTCTTCTCTTAAGGTGGGAGACTTAGGCTCTTTTGTATGTTCTAAGTTCGAACCAGAGCTAGAGTTTGTTCATTATATTGGAGTGCTGTGGAAGAGCTTTGTACTATTAAAAGCCTTTGGGAACTGCACCAGACTCGTGAGTTTTCATCTGTTTCCCCTGGTGTCCTTCGTGGTAGAAGAGAACTTCTGTCCTGACACTCGGGACCCCAGCGACATCCCCGACAGCAGATCTTGAGAGAATCATCTACAGTGCTGGGGATTGAATTTGGCCAAGTGTGTGTTACCCTGTTTACTGTGTATCTGGGCCTTGTGTTTCACCTTTCTTATTTAATTATTTTTTAGTTTCAATGTATCACTGTATCACTGTCTTCCCGTTCATCTTCGATTTGCTTGAGCGGGCACCAGTAACATCTCCATGTGACCTATCTCATGTAAGTAGAGCCCAAGGGCACCTGCTTGCTCCAGGAACACAAAGAGCCTCAAACCATTCCATCAGGTCATGGGAATGAGGTCTATAATTGTTACTGGTATCTGGCATACAGGCCAGACGACCCGCAACTCCATGAGGACCTCCATTTTCCACATCCGGACCTCCTCCTCGTCAGAACTCCACCCAGCAGACCAGCCTATCACAGCCTGGCTCAAAAGGCCGCTTCGCGCCGTGCGGTTCATCAATAAATGCTGGATTTTGAGATGACTTAGTTTCAATATTATATAGAATTTAATGGTAATCATTTAGTAGTTTTATGTGTGTATAGAGTTTACACTTCTGCCCTCAGAATTCCAGTGCCTCCTCATCCCACACAAGTCGACCCCCTCCGCTGTTCTCTCTACTCATCCACGTGCCCTTTGTCTGCAGTAGCCAGTTTGTTTCCCTGGGTTTGGAGTCAGATGTGTTGCTTTTAGCTAGTTCATTTGGTTTAGTTTTTATATTGCATAAATTAGTATGCCTTTTAACTTATAAGAAGCTTTTGCTTTCTTACTTATTTTATTTAGCACAACCCCTTCAGGTGAGTTTTATTTTTTAAGACAACAAATCATGCAAAAAGGAGAGGTGGGTTCCAATGTGCAGGTGAAGTTAACCTTAGATCGGTGCATTGGGCAGATTATCCTTAGCTGTGGAGTAGGAAGAGAATGTGGATGTGTGTAGAGAGTTGATTTATCTGCTATTTGAACATTTGGAATGTTCTCATTTTGTTGCTTTATGCAAAAGTCCCCTTCCCAGCCCCTTTGTAGAGAAACATGAACTTGCCAGCTTTCCAACTGGCAGCTGCCTGCCAACAACCGGTAGAGATATTGATGGCTTGAATGGAGAGAGCATTGATATTAAACTTATTCAGAGTGACGAGGAAAAATAAAAGGTGATACCCAGAGAGACTCACAGACATGGAGCAGAGCTGCTACCTGCTCTCCCTGTGCCCAGCCACTTATGAGGCACATGGGAGTATGGCAGCTTCTAGTCCTGGCCCGCCACCCCAGCAGACCCTTGCAGGAAGCCAAATGACCCCCACTCCATGAGGGCTGCTATTTTCCACATCCGGACTCCCCTCACGTCAGAACACCACCCAGCAGAATAGCTAATCACAACCCGGCTCGTGGCCAACCGCTTATAGCCGTGGGGTTCATCAATAAATGCTGGAGATCAGAGGTGACTACAAGAGTATGCCACCCGCACTGCAGAGCCTGGCAAGCTACCTGTGTCATATTTGATATGCCAAATACCAGTAACAATTATAGACCTCATTCCCATGACTTGATGGAATGGTTTGAGGCTCTTTATGCTTCTGGAGCAAGCAGACGCCCTCGGGCTCTACTAGATTAAGACAGGACATATGGAGATGTTACTGGTTCCCATCAAGCAAATCAATGATGAATGGGAAGACAGTGATACATTGATACAGTGATACAGAACCAAGAAGATTAGAGATGTTCATATCTACTAGGAGACTAGAAAATGTTCTAGGGGAAAATATTTTATCAGATTTTTTGAGACAAAAAAGCAATATTTGGTTGAACACTAAATTCACATTTCCTAATTTCTAAGTGATGATTCTGTCATCAATAATTTTGTTGTAATTTATGATCACTGAAAGAAAACTAAAATATAGAAGGTCGGAAAATTGTGTCAAGAAGGTGACAATTATTGCATTATAGATACTTCAGTGTTGAATTTCTTGATTTTAACAATTATTTTGTCAGCAATAATAATGCATTCATGCTTTTACTTAGTTGCCAAATTTGTTTGTGAAATGGTTGTTTGAGAACAAACAAGAATAATTAAACCTTTCAATATTAACTAAATAATATCTTGATGAAGATTTTAAAAACAGTTTGGCTAGCATTTTTTCTGCTTAGAAGTGATGTTGCTTGTGAAATGTGAGGATAACACTTCATGTGTTACTATTTGTTGTGAAGTGATTTAATAAATGTTTAAACAAGTCATTACCACGTTGACAGCATTTCTTTTCATGGAGCTGAAGTTTTGATATTGATTGCCATGCTAGTCTTTCGTCTCCTTTATCTGTCCTGAAAATGTGAGGACACACGAGCATGACCCTCAAAGAGTGCTAACAAACTAGATGACTAAGAAGTGGGTGTCTGTTCTGAAGTCTTCTTCTCTTCTGTGTCAAAGAAAAACAACCTTCCTTTTCATACTGAGGCAGTATCATGGAAGGAGCAAATGTTTAGTGCATACTCACTTGGTTAGAGAATAGCAGGAGGATAACAGTTTAGCTTGTATTAGTCAATCACACAAGTAATTTCAAAAATAGTAGCTTCCAAGGAAGATGCTCCTCCACACATATAATAGATTTGCAGCTTGCTTCCCCAAAATATAGTTTAGTTCACTGGCTCTTCTGGGTAAATATTATTTTATTGCTGTCATGAATAGTTAGATTGTACATATGTTATTTCTTTATTTGATAATAATTATTGAGCAGCTACTACATGCTAGCTGAATAATGAGTAAAACAGGCGTTCTTTCCAGTCTAGCTTATAGTTAGTGTAAATCTGCCATCTTCCTTCCAACTTCCTTTGTGTTTATGAGTAGATTTCAATTCCTCTGTTATCCTTTACCAAGCACACTGTGAGCTTTATCAGTGAGATAGAACATATGATCTCAGTTCTAAGTTAGTACCCAAGTTAGAATAACCCTCCCTGATTGGTCTATCCAGTTTTTTCCAAAGATCTTAAGAAGGACATATGTTAGGGTTTTATGCCCTTACCACCTTATAATATCTAAAGCTAAAGCTGACCATGTTAAAGCAGACAAAAACTATGACAGAAGGTTGGAGCAATCGACCATTTCTGGGTTGCAGAATGTGAAAGTGATACAGAGTAACTCTAGAGCTGGATATTTGATTATTGTTTTCTCTGTGCACCCATTTCCTAAGTGTTTAACACTTTTCTGAGTATGAACATTTTCTTGTTGACTCAGGTACTCGTAATTTAATTTACTGTTTTGTTCATTCTCTAGGGTACATATTCTCATGAATCCTATCATGTAGATGAGTTATTAATAAGTATGTTTTCATGAAAAAGATGCATTTGTATCCTTGGTTTAAGATATGTCATTCATCTATAACCTGTCAAGGTGTATCCCATATCATAGCATTTTTACATTTTGACAGAATTGTGACTTTGTGAAATCAGCTTAAGAATGTGATTCCAGCCGGCTGGTACAGCCTTTCTGGAAAACAATATGGACTTTCCTCCAAAGACTAGAAATTGAACTCCCATTTGACCCAGCCATACCACTCCTGGGGAATCTACTCTGGGAAACCAAAAATGCGGCGGAAACACCATCCCTACTTTTATGTTCATAGCAGCATTATTCACAATAGCCAGAATCTGGAAGCAACCAGAGTGCCCGAAAATCGATGACTGGATAAAGAAGCTTTGGTACATCTACACAATGGAATACTATGCAGCTGTTAGGATAAATGAAGTTATAAAATTTGCCTATAAATGGATGGACATGGAGAAGATTATGTTGAGCGAAATTAGCCAGAAGGAGAGAGACAGATACAGAATGACTGCATTTATTTGCATGGCATAAATATATATGTACATATTATGATACCAATATCCAAGGTCAAGTGAAACATATATCAGGAGGTCTTGTCAGAGGTGGAGATTATCACAAACGTGTGGGAGTCAGAGTTTAGGTAAGACAGAAAATGGAACAGGGTGCTAATAATAGTCGAGGGTACTAATGCCAACCTAGAACTGAGCATTAAATAGAGGCAAAAGGATACACATGACAACCTTTTAACGTATGTTCTGTAATCCATAGTCTGGAAGGGAAGGAAAAGAGAAAGAGAGAGAAAGGGAAAGAAATAAAGAACCTGCCATGGAGCAGGGCTGGGGAAGGGGGGGGGAACCGGGATGTTGGTGGTGGGAGATGGGCACTGGTGGAGGGACGGGTGCTGAAACACTGTATGACCAAAACCCAAACATGAACTTTTTAATTGTAAAAAAAAAAAGAATGTGATTCCATATTACATGAAGATGAATCTATGGAATAATTATGTTTAACCCTTAGTGTGAACTATACACTATCACTATCACTCTTTGTTATCTTAGCCATTTAGTGGAGCAATTTAAGATCATTCTTGGCCTCACAGTACTCAGCAAAAGCAAAAATGTCCATTCCTTTGAATTAATGTAAAGGACAAGAGGAGTTAAAACAATTGTATTCAGTATTCTCCCTGTATCTTTCTTTCAAATACGCTCACTCAGTCCTATAGTTTTTAATTTAGGCATTAACATGTGACTAGTCAAAGCAAGGAAAGTAGAGTGGAAGTGGTGAGCCACCTTCCAGAAGAGGTATCAAAACCAGGACATGACTCACAGAATTCTGTTTTTCTTTTGCCTTTACAAGGTGATGGGTTTTTATACGGGAGCAGCTCCATCAACCTAAGTCCATAGAGAATTTTTGAATGGGGAGTAGAAATTAAACTGACCTATAGTGATCATAGGTCATGGGCACACAGTACATACTGATTGTTGAGACCCACAGAGACTTTGTGAATATACAACCTTTACAGAAATTTTTTGTGAGGAATGAATAGTAAGGATGCTTTAACAATGTAAAATCCTACTCCTCATATTAAGCTTTGCCCAGTTCTAGATGTATAGTAGTAGTTCCGTTAGGCCCTCTAGTCTTGTTTGGTATCCTTACACTCCGTCACAGCTACTTCTAAGAGATTATAAATTATAGGAACATATGTGTGCTTCTTTGTAGTCTCTTCAGAGATGTAATACACCAAACAGCTTCTACAAAAATAACTAGAATTTTGAGTCATTGTATTTTACATTCAAGTATAAAACAAACTGTATGGAATGTTGTTACTGACAAAATGGAAACTTGCACATCTAGCTGAGAAGAAAATGAGAATGTAGCTAATTTAGAGCGCTTTTGGAGAGGACTGTTGTTTGAGTTTGGGAGGACTCATTCTATTTGTGTATCGCTACTTATAAGGGAGAAAACATTTTGCTGAGTCACAAAAATCCAACCCAAGTCATTTGGCTAAGACAAAGAATGCTCTTCAAAAGATTTGAGAGAAAATTGAATGAATTTTGAATACATGTTCTAGTAAACATGGTACACCCATTTTATTTTTTAACTGGAGGTATCATTTTGAAGTAAAGAGGTTCATTAAATAATTATTTATTACATGAGTTGCTTATATGTTATTTCTGAAATTAGTACCAAATATTCAAAAGTCCACTGTTCATCACTAGGGGTTAGAGAACTTTTTGATCCACTTTATTTTGCTTTTTTCTCCTCTAGAAAGCAATGCTTTCCACTAGGCATAAGTACCTAAAATATTCCCTCTGAAACATTAATTGTGGAGCAGACGAAGAGGGCGCAAATTTTGTTGTTTAATAGTTAAACCTTTGTGAGGTCGTATTTGACTAAATGGTTATACAGTATGCTTTTTTCCAAAAAAAGATTTCCCATTACTACCCTAATAGATAGATCCTCAAAGATTCATCTTTCACTTTATTCGTTCATAAACGGAGACTGCATTCTGTCAGACGTTGTGAACAGCATGTGTCACCACTGCGAAAGAATAGCTTATTCGGGGTATGCACTCAGCTTTCGTCATTAGTGATAAAATCTCTGGAGGTTTTTTTTTTCCAATTTGGAATGTTTATTTTAAGGTGACAAAAATCAAAAGCAGTAGTGAAAAGTAACCCTCAACAAAAATAAATCTACTCTTCATTAAAAGGAGCAGAAAATTTTGGTTCTATTAAGGTGAATGACCTCATTTTTAAATGAAAAGAAGGGACAAGTCTATGAATATTAAATGCTGAAGCAAACAAGATTCTACAGTAGCAGCTGTATGAACAGTAGAGAGAAATACATTTTAGATATGTCCTTTTTTTTTTTTTTTTTGGGTCATATCTAGGAGTAATCAGGGGTAACTCCAGGCTCTGCTCTCAAGTAATTACTCCTGGCGGTGTTCAAGGTACCATAGATGATGCTGGAGATCGAACCGTGTTCGGCTGCATGTAAAGCTAATGCCTTACACGCTGTATTATTGCTCCTCTACCACCTGGATATGTTGTGAGAAGGAGAAAGTTAATTGGATGAGTGAAAAGTTCTTTGGTCTGTATGAATCTTTTTCCCTGGGATTTCTGTCAGTAACACTTTATGGTATTGTGACTCTGCTGTAGCATTACATATTTTGTAAGACTTGCTAACTAGTAGGTCTTGCAATTTCCTGTATATTGGTCAAACTAACATCTATGAGATGAGCCAACAATGCGTCAACAAAAGCTATTTATTATATTACTAAGAAAGCTCAGTTTATGGTCAAATTTAATTAAAAAATGAAAAAATTGCTAATAAATAATGGTATTTACTGTAGGATGTGGTGTGCACCTTAAAATGTTGCTGGTAAAAATGGTGTTTTACTGGAGGTTTGTTTACACGTGATATAAAGTATCATGAGAATCATATTTATTTTAGAATACTGTATAACTAGGGCACATTATTCTTTTTGTAAAAAAATCTTTTCTTTACAAAAAGATTACTGTTGTGTATCTTTGAATAATTACTACAGTCTTATTCAATCTTGCTAAAATTTCATTTTTGTTTTCAAGATGACTTTGCACCTCTGTATTGGGAAGATTTTGATGTATTTTTATGATTTCAAATTTTATTGTAGACTCTGTGGATTTGCAAGTTACTTTACTAGGGAGGCATTCAAGACTATTTTTAAAAGAAATTCTGAAGAATTGTTCACTCCAGTCATCCTGAACTAAAGAACTGTTCACTTGAGTCATCCTGAACAGGATTGGCAGAACATTAGATGAAGGACAATCATGGCGAGCAAGCAGGCTCCCCAAAAGGTTTCAGCACAATCGACCATATCCTATCCACACAGTAACCAGGCTCATTGAGATTTGTAGGAGTTCAAGATGCTGCTCTGTCTCACGTTCTTGATTTAAAGAAACCTTTGATTCTGTGGAGACTGCAGCGGTCATCGAAGCCCTAGCCAAACAGGGTGTTCAAACCCAATACATCAAGTTCATGAAGAATCTTGATGTATTGGATTCACCACCAGAATCTCACCATTCTACAAGAAAGTGATCATTGATGTCAAAAGTGGGGTTTGGTAGGGTGATACCATTTCACCAAAACTCTTCAGCGCCACCCTCTAGACTGTCATGCGACAATTAGAATGGGAAGGAAAGTGAGTGAAGATAGACAGCAACTACACCACCTCCGCTTCACTGATGACATCGTTCTAATAACACCAAACACTAGCCAAGTGGCACATATGCTGGCTGACTTCGACCGAGAATGTGGAAAGATAGGTCTACAGTTGAATCTCAACAAGACAATGTTCGTGAAAATGAACTAATTCCAGAGGCCCCCTTTCACTCTCACAGTTTTCTGGTGACCCAAATAGTCAATTCATGGCAGAAGGATTCCAGGCATCACTAATTATACTTAACTATGCTTATATTGCATTATTATTATAGTTTTTTTCTATTAGGAAATTTTTACTTTTCTTGAAAGGTTAATTTATGTAGTGTATCATATTCAGTTTTATTATTACTCATTTATGTATAATATACACATTTTCAAGTACACAGTCCTCGTTTGCCAGGACATCAAAAATCAGATGGGCTGGTCATACAATGCGATCTGGAGATGACCGCTGGACTAGAGTCGTTACCGATTGGTTCCCACAGGACATCAAAAGATCGCATGGCCCCCCACCTACATGATGGTCAGACTTCCTTATCAAGGACCTGAACGAATGGTTCGAGGCTCTCAATGTTCCTGAAACAACCAAGTGCCATTGGGCTACACTGGCATGTGATAGGGTCAAATGGAAATATTACTGGCACCCGCTCAAGCAAATTGCTGAAAAATGGGATATCAAGCGATCAAGTGATCAAGTGATACACATTTTCATTAATAAATATTCTAAATATTCAGGTGTAACAACAAACTGCAAAAATAAGTATACAAATATAAATTTTCATTAGTGAATACCTCTAGAACAACATTACAGGCCAATAAAAAATTACAAACATATTATAAGTCCTTCTAGTCCTTAGCAACTAACTACTAACTTTAGATTACATATATTTCTCTAATATGCTTTGATGCTTCTAACAACCTTCAAACACAATGTTTATCTCATCCATCCATTCTGTAGTTAATTCCAGGTTATTCTTTCCATTGCTCTCTAAATTTCCAATGCATCAGTATTCTAACTTATTTATCCATTTTACTACTGATGAGAATTTGAATTTTCTCTACTCTGGAGGTACTGTGAATAATGTTTCTATAACCGTGCCATTCCATGAATCAGGGTTTGTATTTAATTAGGAGAAACAAAGGCATGGAGTTAATGTGCTAGAGAAGGTGCCTATGTTTAATTCTTTTCGTAGAAACAGTTCTATAAAATAACTTGCTCTGGCTTATGCTTCTAGAGTAATGTATAAGTTTTAGTAATTGCACAATTGACATAGCTATTGTTAGTCCTTTGAAAATGACTATTGGATGGTGTGTAATAGAATCCCACTATAGATTAAATTTACATTTCTTCTGTGATTGATGAGAATGCACACAGTTTCCTATTTGGATATGTTTATTGGTAAAGTATATCCTTCCTGTTTTTAAATTAGTTCATCTTTATCATATTTTTATAATAATTTGTAGAGTATTTTAAAAGCTCTATGTTCAAGATTTTTTGTCACTCAAATGGATTGTCAATGAATTTCCTTGCTCTCTGCCTTGCTTTTTTTTTCACTCTCTAAATGGTATGCTTTAAGAAATAAGTTCTTAATTTGAATGTGGTCCAATGTCTATATTCCTTATATGGTTAAAGCTTTTTAAGTCTTTTTTAAAAAATCATAGTTTAGTCAGAGTTATAAACATATTAGACAATGTTCTACATATTTTTTTAAGTTCTAACTTATTACTCTTTATATTTAGTACATGATTTGGAAGTGTTTTTTGTTTATGGAATAAAATAGGATCATAACTTGCTTTTTTTCTTTTATAATCATTCAGTGGACCAGCACCATTTGTTGAAAATATTATAGGCTTAGCTTGTTTTATCTCACTTCCATTTATTGAACTTCACAGATACTGGGTTTCTTAGAGATGAAAAAGCTTGTCGTAACCCCCTGCATACAAGAACACTGGCACTATTTGTCTACAGTATGTGCTCTCTTTGTGTCGTTTACCCTTTTTGCTAATTCTCTCACTATTATAAGCACTTTAATGTTATTGCATTTACAACTGTAATATGTGATCATTGACTTTTGATGCTTCTAGTGCCATTGTTTTGCGGACCACAAGCTTTATTCATGTGAATGGCTAACAATTTATGATTTTGATGCTCTGACTGCTCTATCAACTGCCTGTTTTTCTCTCTTGCTCTCTTTTCTTGTGCTGTACCTATCTCTTGAGACACGGGAACAGTGTACAACAACACTGGCCAATTAAGATGCTTACAGTGATGCTCAAATGTTCACTTGAAAAGTAGAGTCACCTGCTTCACATTATAAATTAAATTCTACAATGTTTAAACTTGGTGTAGAAGTCACTCCGAAAATTAAATGGGTCAAAAAGTCAGGTTTTTCTTAGTAGATAAGTTGTTAATGCAAAGCAAAAGTTCTTGAAGGAAATTAAAAAATGTTCCTCAAGGGGCTGGAGCGATAGCCAGTGGATAGGGCGCTTGCCTTGCACACGGCCGGCCCCATGCTGGCCTGGGTTCAATCCCGGCATCCCATATGGTTCCCGAAGCACCGCCAGGAGTAATTCCTGAGTGCAGAGCCAGGAGAAACCCCCTGAGCATTGCCGGGTGTGACCCAAAAAGCAAAAAAAAAAAAAAAAAAAGTTCCTCAGTGAACATACACATGATAAAATCAGATAGCATCTTTTATTGTTTTTATTTTATTTTGGTGCCACACATGCTATGCTCAGAAATCATTCCTGGCTCTACATTCAGAAATCAGTCTTTGTCGGCTCCATGAATCATATGGGCTACTGGGGTTGAACCCAGGCTGGCCATGTTCTAGGGAAGTGCCCTACTTGCTGTACTATTATTCTATTCATATTCACAACATCACTGTTGATATTACTGATATCCAGATATCTGTATGCTCATTGCTATTTAAGAAATGTTTTCTTTGTTTTTGTTGCATCCAGCTGTGCTCAAGGTTTACTCCTAACTCTCTTCCTCAGGGTCACTCCCCAGCAGTGCTTTGGGTGATTGAGTGGTGGTTTGTGTCATGATTCAGCCAGATTTGGCAGAGTGCCTAAACAACTCTTGTACTATCCCCCACCCATGAAGAATGGATCTGGATAGTAGAAAAATTGGTCATAGACATTCTCTTAAACCACAACCTAATTCAGGATAAGGTCCTAATTCCCTTAATTCTATAAACACTGATAAAGGTGAAAACTTGCAAAAAGAGTTTGAAGTGTCTCTATTATACATAAGTATAAGGTATAGCAGCAATATACAGAAGCTACAGCAAGTTAAAACAGAAGATCAAACATTTTATAAAGGTAGCTATATTGAAAATATATAGTATATTTTAGTTGATTACACTAACATTCTGTAGGATTGTTGTACCAAACAACAGATTTTAATGTAGGTGAAATAGCCTTATATTGGCAGAAGATGCTATTGAGAACTGTCACAGCTAAAGAGAAGAGAATTCCTGGACTCAAAACTTCAAAGGCAGTTTTACTGTGTTATTAGGAGCTAACACAGTCCTGATGACGTAAAGTTAAAGTTATTGCTCATTTACCAAACATAAACTCTCGAGGAATTTTCCTAAATCTACTATATGTGTGCCTTATAAGTGAAACAAAAAATTCTCATAGCACATCTATTTACAATACTGTATTCTAAATATCTTGAGCCTAAAGTTGAGACTTAGTATTCAGAAAAAGAAAACATTTCTTTTCAGAATATTGTCAGTGTTCAGTGAAATTGCACCTGATCCTTCAGGATTTGGGAAGACCCTGAATATCTGATGGAGATAGTCAAGGAGATTAATGTTGTTTTCATGTGCTAATGAAACACATATTATGTAGCTCATAGAATAGAGTAACTTTGCTTTAAACTTGCATTATTTAAGAACTATATTTCAAAAATACCTAGTGACTACATGGTATTTTTTTGTGGCATTATTCTGATGGACCTGGACAAAAACAAACTAAAATCTTCTAGAAAGGATTCATCATTCAAAAGCTAGGATGGCATTCATAACGCATGAGAGAAAGCAGAATATAGTACAAAGAGTTTTAGAGAAATTTATTCCGATTCTCATGGATGATTTTGAGATAGACGTTGTTAAAGATTTTAGTAGAAGAAACAACTGAAGCTTAGACAGAAATGCCCAGAAACACCTAGGAATTAGTAGATTCCAAAGATGTAATTCAAGTTTTGCAAAAAATGATGAGTTACTTTTTTTTTTATGGGTGCACCAGTAATGCAATTTCTTGAGTTAGAAACTACTCTTAGTGAAGATTCTGTGACTAGGTTGAAAAGATAGCAAGAGATTTTTATGATTACATAGTAATTAAGAAGTGGAAGAATTTGAGAGGAATGACTGCAATTTTAGAAAAAAAATATATTCTGGATAAAAAGTTATAAATAAATCACAAACAATCACAGAAATTGTTTGTGAAAGGAAGGAATTTGTCAGGGCAGTAAATCTCATTGTCTTATTTTTTTAAGAAATTGTCACTGTCATCTCAATCTTTAGCTACAAGAGCCCTGGTCAGTTAACTATCAAAGTTAAGCCAGGGCATTCAACCAGCAAAAGTACTCAGATGATTGCTAGCAAAGTATTTCAATTAAAAATATGCACAATTTTTTACACAACATTTTTGTACTCATAGTGTACTATAGTATAATTACACATAGTTTATATACATTAAATATGAGACTTGATTTATTGCACTAGTATTTTTATGGAGGTGATCTGGAATTCACCCCATATCACCAGAAATTTGTATGCTTTTCCTACCATTCTATAGTACCATCTGTGTCAAATATACTTAGATTTGTGATCTGTTCCAATAATCCGGTTATCCATTTTATATATTATCTTAAATAGCTTTGATATTATACTATTATACTACAGTGTCATGATTATAAGATTCTCAGTAAAATTTTATAAAGTCTGAACTTTATAAAATGCTTTTTTATCTTTTAAATTTTCATTAAGACATACTTATTCACCTTATAATAGGAAAATTCTATGCAGTAACTTATTTCATAAGTATATTATGAGAAATCATTGTTTTTATAAACACCATATAAATACTATTCCTATTTCTACTACAACTCCACTACTATTATAATATCAACACTTTAAAAGAAAATAATGCAAGGAATTTAGCCAAGTCCTTAAATGTGTCAATTTATTTTTCATTCAAATAACTAAAAATATCTAGTATACACTGGCATCCATCTGTATTTTTTTATACCGACTTAATGTATATTCCGTGAAAGTACTGACAATCTATAAATAGCGTGCAGGATTTTATTGTCAGTTTAATAGGTATATTATAACAGCATTGCAAGTTTGTGACCAAAAGCTCACCTAGTTTTTTTTTGCCTGATCAAAAATGTTGTAGAAACAAAAAATAGTTCAGTATGTTCTCTCTACAGTTTGAGAAAGTTCAGCCTTTCCTGTGCATGGTTTAATTCCTTAACATTTGGTAGAATTGCAATGCCTTTACTGTCACCTCTAAATATCATTTACACCTTGGTGAATCTGCAGAGTTATATAACACTGTGATTAAACAGAATCACACCCCCTCTCCCAGCACAGACTTGAGTTTTGCTGATGTAGAAAATGCGAATATCAAGAGTCGCAGATGTCTTACCCAAAGTTTATAGGAAGGAAGATGAACCAAAATTGAAAAAGGAAATGCTAAAAAAATTCTCCCTAAGCCAATACGAATGAAAGAGAGATGGACAAAAATAAATCAGACTCTTCTAGTTTTGCTTATTTCTTACTTAACCAACAATATTTTTTTTCCATTTTTGGCTTACTGCCATGAAGAATCCAAATGAATACAAATCGATTATTAAAGACATAGAGACTTAATTTGAAAAAAATGCGCAAAGTAATTAGGGAAAGAACAAGAATATTTACAATCCCAGAGATTTTCAGAAAGGAGTGAACTAAACCATAGTTGTACATCTATGGTAGTAGATCATATGGTGCTGCAGTAAAAAAAAATACACAGTGGAAAAATTATTCTTTGTTTCAGGGATAAAAATGTTATGTGATTTTTATAGTTGACATTTCTGTCACACTTGAGTTATGAAGCAAACAACCCTCTTCATTAACAATGAAAGGAATTAGAGTCCTAGTTCAATTCATATTTAAACAATGCAACAGACAGCACTTCACAGGTCAATTATAATTTCTAATAATTTAAAAACAAGAAGGAGAAATGTTCATCATCTCACATGACATGGTCTAATTTGGTGATTCTCTACACATTTCAAACCTGAGACTTGAGATTGAGGTACAAAGAGTGTGCAGGCTCAGCTGACACATTCAGAGTTCCCAGGAATGTTTGCTGAGAAGTCACCAACCTTCATCCCGGAGCTGACACCCCATTTCTGAGAGCAAATTTACCTTTCTACCTGCTTCCTCTCGAAAACCTCTCTGTCATGGTTATTTATTCCGGCATTGTTCAGTGTCTGGGTCTTCTTTACTCTGGAGTCAACGCAGTATTTGATGACCAATTATTTGTCTGCTATTTTTTCAACTCCATTTTTCAAGCTTCTACTT
>JAJIBD010029887.1:0-10810 GCA_021461705.1 Cryptotis parvus
GGTACTGAGTCCTGCCCAGTGTGTGATGGAATCAGGATGTGGGTTTTGTAGGACATAGTGTGGTATAAAGGAGTACCCCTATGAAGGCGCTCTAAAGAAAGGAGACTTCAGAGGACTCGCTTCTTCTGTCGGGGCGGGCTACAGCGAGAAGTCTGTGACCCACATTTGGGTTGTCACCTCGCCTAAGACTTCCCTGCCACCAAGAAATAACTTTCTATTGTTTGTTGATTTCAGATATTTTATTTATAACCACTGGAATAGCCTTAAAACTCTCGTCCAATGGAAAGGATCATGCTTTGAGTGAAAATTAGCCAGAGGAGGGGACGAACATAGAATTTTTGCAGGACCCACAAGCCTCTGCATCTGCCCTGGAATACCTCCTGCAGGTCATAGTGAAAGGGGAGTAATCTGAAATGTGGCAGTTTATATAACCTATGTATTCTGTACTGGCTGGTATAAATATTCTCTCATGCTACCACAATCATCGATGGGACTATAGGTAGAGTCTTACCAGCATATTGCCACAGCCATGTTGGATCTGGGCTAAGTAATTAGCCCAGAGAGAAAGGTTTCCACTCCAAGCAAGCAAGCATGGCTCCCTGATAACTCAAAGGTAACTAAAATACAAAACTGCGTGAATGCAGACGAGACTCTCAGGAAGGCTTGAGAAATATTTAACTGGCATTAGTATGACTTTGGTACAGAGACATGCCATCTCAGAAACCCCCTTCTCTACCCTATAAAGGCATTTCCAGGCAGATCTTGGCTCAAAACATTAGCATATAATAGGGCCGAGGTGAGGTGCTGGGAAGAAAATTACCTAAGGGCATTTGACCCTTCCTGCTTCCTATAATAGTGGGAGGTCTGAGTTGCAGGGGTATAAAACCAGCCTTCTTCTTCTCCTCTTTTTTTGGAGCTCTCTTTTTGGGCTTGCACTCCCCTTCTTGGGAGTCTTGTCTTTGTCTCCCTCTTTACAGGGCCATTACACGTATGGGACACGCCATCTTGCCTTCCCGTGGCTGGGGAGTTCTAGCCGGGAACTTGGCACCGGTTTTTCCTATTGCTGATTTGTATGCCTAAACCTGTGATAAGTAAAAGCCTTTGAAAACTGCCCTCGGATTCCTGAGTCTTCATCCATTCCCCCCGGCGGAGGTAGGAGGGAACTCACTTCCCGGTACTGTTGGGGACCCCTGGCATCCCCGACATAGAATGACTAAATTTTGCAGTATATAAAAAATAGCATGATACCATTATCCAAGGCCACACAAAACATAAATCAGGAGGATCTTGTCAGTGGGTAGAACCTACTGTAAATGGTGTGAGTCAGAGGTTAGGCAATAGAGAAGGGTGAAAGTGTACTAATAATTAGTGTAAATGATAATACCAGCTTAAAGGAATGAGAGCATTGAAGAGTAGGCAAAAGGATATAAATGATAACCTCTAACTGTGTATTGCAAGCCAAGGTGTGTAAAATGAAGTGAGAGAGAGAAAGAGAGAGAGAGAAAGAGAGAGAGAGAGAGAGAGAGAGAGAGAGAGAGAGATGAGAAATTGCTACCTAGAGACAGGCTGGAGGAGGAGGAAGGGGGAAATCATGGGACAGTGGTGGAGTGGAAATGGGGCACTGGTGGAGGGATGGGTAATTTCGAACACTGTATGACTGAAACCAAAATATAAACACTTTTGTAACTGTATATCTCATGGTGGTATAAAAAAAAAATCTCATGTTCTGTCTTCCCCCCTCACATACAACAAAATAGTCTCAAAAACACCCTCCTGGCTCCCACTTACACTCACATCCCTCACACTTGTCAGCTTCACATAAAGAAACACTACGTATACACACCTACCACAAGGGCTCCGTGATATGCATACTACGCCTCTCACACAGGCTCTGTCCTAGTTGTCATACATGACCTCATATGTTCACACACACATTCACACACCCTCTCCCCAGCCAAAGCAGCACCAGCCTGCTCTCTCCTCTAGTGCAAAAACACCTGCAAAAAATAAAGCCCATTTCCCCGACTGCAAGAGAAATGTGTTTTCACTTTGTACGCGGGCTGATGGGGGTTTCACTTGGCAGCTTTCCTTGGGTGCCAAGATGTGAAATTCCCCTCCCCGCGCAATGCTGGACTGTCCCTCAGATTTCCCCAGTATTATTTGAAGTTTAAAAAAAGGTGGAGTGGCAAAACCCAACCCCCAATTCTCACCATAAGCAAGTCTTTCCCTGCCTTCTCTGCCAGGTCTGCTCTAGGCGCCGCCACAAAGCACCTGATCTGACCGCTGTCATTCTTTCTGGTCTGACGACTTTTAGATGAGTCTCTCTTATGACGTGGCACCACCCACACTTCCAATGTCCGAGGCCCACCTGGGCGAACAGCACCAGGGGATTCCCA
The DNA here is from genome assembly GCA_021461705.1 of Cryptotis parvus. Taxonomy (NCBI): domain Eukaryota; kingdom Metazoa; phylum Chordata; class Mammalia; order Eulipotyphla; family Soricidae; genus Cryptotis; species Cryptotis parvus. The sequence goes on from JAJIBD010029887.1 coordinate 2,397, forward strand.
AAAGAAGATGGGACAACTGGTTCCTGACGAAGGGAATTCCCACCCAGGGTGGGCTGCACAGCAGCAAGCACTTGGTTCCGAAACGCCCCAGGAGAGCACATCCTACCGCCCTATCCCGGCCGGAGTTTACAGAATAAGGGTGTGCGTGAGCACATGTCGCGATAGCGTACGCTAAGCGTGGTGCTATGGTGTGCATGCATGTACGTGCATGAGTGTGTTGGGTATGGAAGCTACACCCTAGTTAGTTTCACGGGCCCTAGAGGGCTGAGTCTGTCCAAAGCAGAACAAGAAACACATCTCCACTAGACTGGCCTTACTACAGCCAGGAAGAAGTGTTGCAGAATGCCGGGCATGGGAAGGGTCCCGAGATTGTACTAAAAATGACTTAATCCCTTTAACAACTCAGAGTGGATCTAACTTTGCTTAGAGTAAGTTCTCATGCTGAACATTCACTAGGGGGTTGGAATCTGCCCTGTGGGTCTACATCCTTCAGAAGGGTGTAAAAGCCTATATTTTCATTTTGGATTTCTTATTCAAGTCTATTTCTTTCTTGAGTAACAAGGAGTTTTGGGTACCCTTCTTGTGCACCAAAACTTGAGGTTCTATAAAAGGGAAATAGAAATCTTTTTCAGAACAGAGAGAGAGAGTAGAGAGAGAGAGAGAGAGAGACAGAGATAGAGAGACAGAGTTTAATGGTCTGAGCACATGCTTTGTACATGGCTTCGATTCATAGTGCCATGGTTCCCCAAGCACAGAGCTGGAAGCAGTCCCCCAAGCACTACTGGCTGTGGTCCTAAACCTTCCCCTCTAGAAAACCAAAAACCCAAAACAAATTGAGGTGTCAGGGAGTTAACACAATGGTTAAGGTGCTGCCTTGCATGTGACCAACCTGGGTTTGATCCCTGACACCATATGAAACCCCAGAGCACTACCAGTCATGATCTCTGAGTTAGTTCCTGAACTGGGTTCAGCCCCAAACTAAAAGAACTCAAATAAAATAAAACAAAGCAAAATGAGCAGCCGGGAGGAGCTAGAGTCACCTGCATGTCTTCACTGCCTGTCGTTGGACAATGCTCATTGTCCACCTAATGCCTAGGGTGTGATGCCCTTTTTTGCTACATGGGAAGCACTCCGCATGGCACTGGGGTGTGTCACCACCACTGCTAAGGGATTCCTGATGGGGATGAGCATTTGTGTCACCTCATTTACCAGCCCTGTGAGCGCTCAAGAGTATGAGCTCCTACAGAGACACTCTCTGCAGAAGGAGGATCGCTTGAAACAGCAGCCATTTTTATATTTTATATAGATCACTTGACATCCCGTTATTTGTCGATTTGCTTGAGCAGGCAATTAATAATGTTTCCATTTGACCCTATCACCCGTGTCAGTGTAGCTCAATGGCATCTGGTTGCTTCTGGGAATAAGAAGAGCCTCAAATGCGTTCGTTCATTGTCTTGACAAAGTCTGACCTTCTTGTAGGTGGGCGGCCACATGATCTTTTTTGACATCCTGTGGGATCCAGTCGATAATGGCTCTAGTCCAGTGGTCATCTCCAAATGACGTTATATGTCCAGCCCATCTAATTTTCGATGCATTGGCAAACGAGACAGCATCCCTGTCTCTGGAACAGCAACAGAGGTCGAAACTCCTCTCTCCGGATTCCTTCTCTCACTTGAATGAGGCGTGATATTCCAAGCATAGCTTTTTTGATTCCTCTTTTGGGAGACCCGAATAACATTCTCATCCTGCTTTCGTAGGGCCCAGGCTCTCTGAGGGGTATAGGTTAGTGCAGGGAGAACAGTGGAGTTGAAGAGATGTGCCCAGAGCAGGAGGTCCTTTGTCCATTTAGCTATTTCTTTGATGCTCTTTGAAGGCTTCCCATGCCGCTTCTTATATATATATATTATTCTCTATATACTAATATATGTATATAATTTATATTATATAGATAATATATTATCGATCTCTCTCTCTATCTATCTATCGATCACTCTCATTTTGGCTTTTTGGGTCACACCCAGTGATTCTCAGGGCTTACTCCTGGGTCTGCACTGGAATTACTCCCTGGTAGTGCTTAGGGAACTATATGGGATGCCAGGATCAAAACTGAGTTGTCTACATGAAATCCTCTGTATTAATGCTCCGGCCCTGTATTTGATATTTTGGGTCATACTTGGTGATACTCAGGGTATGTTCCAGGCTCTGCACACAGGGATTATTTCTGGAGGTGCTCAGGAGACCACACACAAGATTCCAGGAATCACTCAGGTAACTGCATCCAAGGCAAAGCATCCTACCCAGAGTATTATCACTCTGGCCCCCTCTGAGCTTTGGAGGAGATGGTGAAAGGGAAGCTCTTTAGAGAGATGAACATGGGGTCCACCCAGTCACTTACTTGTGAAGAAAATAAAAGCCAGGAGCTGAAAAGTTGAGTCAGGCTCTTCCACATTCTTCCCAGTCAAAGCACTCAAGATGTCTTGCTTTCAGAATGGACTAGCTAAAAAAAGTGGCTTTATTTTCATATAAAATTTGAGCTGCAGTTTTAGTTTCAAAGTGAAGCGCTTGATGGTGACTCACCAAGCTATTTGCAGTAATATCCACTCCTACCAGATATTTTGTGCGTGTAATACAGAGAGGTGGAAAAGAAAACGAGGGAGAAGACACCGTTTCCAGACGGACAAAAAGATGGCAATGATCAAAACTGGTCAGACCAGTCCTAGGAACTACATCGTCTCCCCTATCATCATTTCATGCTCATCAGCTTCAACCCAAACTGCATCTGTAATGGGGAAGAGAGGCCCCGAATGGCATGCAGGCTTGTAAAAATAAAAAGAGGAATGCACTCACCCGAACCTCGGTCTGAGAGCACGTCAGTCCATGGTTCAATCCAAATAGCCTTTTATTTATTTGTTTATTTATTTATTTGTTTGTTTGTTTACATTTGTTTATTTATTTATTTATGTGTGTGTTTGGTTTTGCTTTTTTGAGGTCATACCTAGCAATGTTCAGGGTAACTCCTGGCTCTGCATTCAGAATTAATCCAAGGCAAGTGCTCTGGGTCTATATGGGATGCTGGGGGAAGAAACCTAGGTCAGATGCTTGCAAGGCAAAATGCCACTCCCACTGGACTATCTCTCTGGTCCTCAAATAGTGTTTCAGCGGACCAGGGCATGCTGGATGACTGGGAGACCTGGAGGGTCCTGACCCCGCTCCGCGCACCCATGGCCCTGTGATATTCTGTCTGATCCTCAGTTTTCTTCATGTGTTAAAAAGTTGTGGAGATACTAGTTTCAACCTCACAGCATTTCTGTAAGGATGAACTAAAATAACAAGGGTCCCCTTTATTCGGGATCTCTGCCGAAATGTTCACATTCGGTAACAACTCGAGTCCTTGATGTTTGCTTCTGTTGCTCCTGCTTGACTGCACTCCGGTGCTTTCTTTCTTCTGCTCTTTGTTCTGTAGCTCTTAGCATTCGAGGAAGGGCAACATTTTCTCCTTCCCAGCGACAACAGAAAATATATTCCCAGACTCTGGATGAATGGTTTGAGGCTCTTTATATTCCTGAAGCAAGTGGATGCCATTGGCTACACTTGGCACGTGATAGGTCAAATGGAAATGTTACTGGCGCCCGCGTCGAAGCAAATCGACGAATAACGGGATGTCAAGTGATGCCCGGCCAGTTTTTCCTATCCTTATTTTCTCTAAGCGAAGTGTGTGGTGTACAAGGTGAATTTGTGCATATAATACGAAGGGGAAGAAGACTTAAAACAGAAAGTATAAATGGGGCCAGAGCATCGATGCGTGAGGGATGGCAAGAGACCGTGTTCCCTATGGAGAGGATGAGGCCAAGATGCGATGGTGGGGCTGGAGAGCAAAGCACACCAAGGGCTCCACCTTTATCTGGCAAGTCCGTGACTCCAAGTTCGTGAGTCAAGGATGGGGAGGAGATGGCGAGAGAAGACAGACTTTGGCAGAGTCCGGGGGCCCCACGCTAAAGTCGCAAAAAAAGAAGGTGTTTTTCTGGTCTCAAAACTATTGCTCAAGTATACTGAATTTTTTATGGGCTAGTTATATCTCTCAGAACCACCCCAATATAGATAGAATTCTCTTGAATTTTAAGTTGACATTAAAAACTTACCCTTCCAGAAAAAGAGAAATCTGTTGTCGTGTGTGGTCAATGTCCTTTTTCATGTGCCAGACATCTAACATCCCTGTAGGCTCTGTTTCAAAAAGACAAAACATAGTTCATACATAAGCACAAATAATATGAAACTTTTGAAAGTCAGGTTTTTAATTTTAGGAGGTGATCACTGGGGGGAAATCATTGGCATTATATTTATTTTCTCCAATTTCCTAATTCCCCTTTTTATTTTCTTTTCCTCCTGTGTGTGTGTGTGTGTGGTGTGTGTGTGTGTGTTTGAGCCACACCTAGAGGTTTTAAGGTTACCTTAAAGGTTAATTTTTTTTAAATGTATGAAAATTAGGTGCATAACTTACTTTAAAATATGTAGTAATAAAACAACTCAAGAAAGTAAGTTTTTTTTCTTATTTTTTTAGATTACAGAAATCAATTCAGAAAGAATTCTTTTTCTTCTTTTCTTTTTTTTTTTTGGCGGGGTCACACCCCGCAATGCTCAAGGAGTTACCACGGCTCTTTGCTCAGGAATTACTCCTGGCAGTGCTCAGAGGAGACCATATGGGATGCCGAGGATTGAACCTGGGTCAGCAGTGTGCAAGGCAAACACTTACCCACTGTGCTATCGCTCTGACCTCAGGAAGAATAATTTTTAAATGATTTTATTAAATCTGTTTATTTATTCATTTGTTTGTTTTTTTTTTGCTTTTGGGTCACACCTGGCAATGTTCAGGGGTTACTCCTAGCTCTTCGCTCAGGAATTACTCCTGGCAGTGTTTAGGGGACCATGTGGGATGCCGAGATCTAATCCAGGTTGGCCATGCAAGGCAAATGCCCTAACCCACTGTGCTATTGCTCTGGCCCCTCAGAAAGAATTCTTAACAGAAAAAAATAAAGACACGTTAGAAAGAAGACATTTTTGATGCTGTAGAAATGCAAATGCCGCTCCTGGTGTTTACTTCCATTCCTGAACACACATGACAGTACAGTTATTGGCTTTATAAACATTAGCCAATGGTGCAATATGAAGGAAGGAAGCCTAGCACTTTCCTTATAACTTTCATACCCTAGCTTTAGGATATAATCCACTCCCAGGAGCTGCCAAACGATGAGTGACTAAGCTTGGGGTATTACCAGCTACGTGGTGGCTGGAACAAGCTGAACTGATAGAAAACAATTGCTGCAACTTCTAAGACAATAAACGGTGGAATCAGAGCCCATTTGAGAAAATCAACGTAACATATTTGATGAAACTGAATCATCAGCTCCACCTCTGAGTTTGTGTGAATGAGCAAGTGTAAAATGGATAATCATTTAGTATGGGAGTGAGTTTTATGTATGTGACTGTCATTTGTGGGAGACAATGAGTATGTGAGTGTAAGTGGTTGTATTACATTGTGCGAGTGGGTATGCTTTGTGTTTGTTTAGGTTAGTGTGCATGAGTGCATGTGTGTGTGACAGAGAGAGAAAAGTGGCTTTAATTCTTGCATTATCAGATTGTTTTTTATTTACAGCCAGGAGTTCAGAAACACCCCTAAAATAGACTTCGTGTACAAACCTAACGTGTTTACAATGACACTTAGAAAATACTGGAGCTGAAACTACCCAGGACTTTCTTTTGAGTAGCAAGTTCCATTTAACCTGATGGAAATTTCCAGAAAATCAAGTTCCACCTGGATAACAGAAGACAAGCAGACAGGGGAGAAGAGAAAGTGATAGAGGAAGGGAGCCTGGGAGCAGCACTTAAGAGGAAGCTTCTGTGGCAGGGCCACTTGCACTTAGACCTCCTGTCTCTACCCCAGGCCCCAACATCATTCTAGAGTGGTGGTGAAAGTGTGAACTGTGATCGTGAATCCTGGGGTCGTTCCTCAGGTGACAAGTGAGCATACAGTCCCATGTCCCGCGCGGGCACTTATGAGAACTAAAATGCAGAGAAGAGAACTAACTACGTAGCCCAAACTGTAGACTTGAGCTGCTGTTGCTTTTGTCATGTCAAGAGGTCAAGGAACTTGTTCAAAGGCCCTGAACTGACCGAGAAGTCAGGTTTTGAACAGAGCTCTTATCACCTTCACGGATCTCAGCTCTGTACCACGCACCTGGTGGGCTCTGAAAGTAGTTTTTTTTTGGTGTTTTTTTGCTTTTGGGTCATACCCAGTGATGCTCAGGGGTTACTCCTGGCTCTTTGCTCAGGGAATTACTCCTGGCGGTGCTCAGGGGCCATATGGGATGCCGGGGATCAGACCCAGATCAGCCACGGCAGGTAAACACCCTACCCTCTATGCTATGGCTCCGGTCCCTATCAGACGATATTTTTGGTAAGAAATAGTTCCACCCTAATCAGTTGGTGCTACTCTTAGGTATCCCCACTCCCTTCCTTTATCACTTGGTTTTTTTACATCTCTTATTCTCTGGGCATTTTCTTCTAAGCATTCACTTCGCTCCTCTTACTAGTGGCAGTGTTTATTCAGCACTGCTGGGAGGACTCAGAGCTCAGAAACACTAATAGGATATTTCCTGAAAAAAATGTTCTTGTGGATTGTGCAGAATGAACTAGAATCAAGCCCAGAAATTTTGCTTTGAGAGTTCAGATGCAAAAAAATGAAAGGGCACACTGGCAACAAATGGAAAGGTACCTAACATGTATTTAGCTCTATATGTGTCAGGTAATCGTTAGATACTTTAAATTTGTTATCTCACCTAATCCTCACACAGTGCATGGTGTGTATGCAATTACACCTGTGTTTTGCTGAAGACAAAAGAGGTTGGCAAGGCTAAATGGTTTTACATAATACTTAGAGTTGGCAAATGGCAAAAGTTGGCCCAGATCTATTTGTCTTCTGACCAACTTTCCCATTACAGTTCTCAAGATAGGGCAAAGATATGAACACTCCACCCTTTAGTTAATCCAGACATTGATGACACAATTTGAGATTTGGAACTTTGGGTGTAGCTTGGTGTCACAGCCATTTTTGAGTTGTCTCATAGTGTGAACTGTCTAATACAGATCAGTAAATGTTGGTCAGAAATTTAAAGGGGAGCATTCACAGCCTCAGTTAAATATTTACAATATAACAGGTTATCTTCTGATTAAAGGTCATTGCGCCTATCAAAGGACTGAGTTCAGGCATGTACTTCTTTTACAGTAGGCTTTTGGGCTTAGAGGAGACCAAATACAGAACAGTGATGAGACCCACATGGGTTCTCAGATATAACATTTGCTGTCTAACAAAAAATGTCTCCCGCAAGTCCCATTAGAAAACCAAGGAATTCAGCCTGGCTTCCTCAAATAATAGACAGAATGACACCAATATAGGTCCTAGTCCACTAGTTTAGAAGTCAGCAAACTCTGCTCCTTGCTTTTTGTATGGCCTATGAAATAATCACTGTTTTATATTTTTCCAATAACTAAAAGCAAAATAATCTTTTTTTGAAGTGAGGGTCTGCGCTCTCAAACCATGCTGATGAAGCCTGGGAGCCCCACGCAGCAATACTCAATCAAGGCATGTGGTGGGGCGCATGTAGTGCCAGGGACAGAAACAAGGTCCTGTGCCCACAAACCATGCATTCCTGACCACTATCGTTTCCCTGGTTCCAAAAGAATAGCTTTCAGCAGAACAAAAATAGTATAAAGGGGCAGAGTAGGTTCCTTAGCACACCAGGTAGAGTGTTAGTCTTTTGTACTTGCCCAACCTGAAGTTCAACTCCTGGCATCCCATATGGTGTCCCAAGCACCCAGGATAATTCCTGAGTACAGATCTAGGAGTAACTCCTGTGAACACACATTGCTGGGTGTGAATAAAAAGCAAAAAGTAAAAAAAAAATAAAATAGTATAAAAAAGTGTAGTCTCAGCCTTCCACACATAAGGTATTAAGTTTGACACCCAGTACAGCAAACTATCTATCTATATCAGATATATACATATATATAAATTGAATTTCAGTATCTGAACACATATTTATTGGAGCAAAATTTGCTTTTATATTTACATATATCAATGGACTGCTTTCACACTTCCCCAGCAATTTTAGTAGTTATGATGAGGTGGGATCCAATAGCTTAAAGTATTTCCTATCTGAACCTTTCCGAAAATGACTGCTTAGTTCTATAGTATATGATTATGAAACATTTGCTAATGAAGACAACAATAACTTCTAGGATTTTCACTGTACCAGCCACTTATCTTAGCAACATCTCCAAGCTATTGATGAATGAGTGAATCGCTTTATTTCTCCAATGAAACAGTAGGGTTTTCCGCTCTGCTAATGCCATCTCTCCCC
>JAJIBD010029891.1:0-12279 GCA_021461705.1 Cryptotis parvus
GATCCTTTGTCAGATAATGATGACCTTCTCATAACAAAACTCCTACAACCATCATCTTTTTAAAATTTTTTATTTTATTTAATATTACACCTATATAAACACTGGCATAAATTTGCTCAAAGAGATTTGTTATAGATATTAAATATATCCACTAATCCTACTCAACAAGTGTATCTTAAACACGTTTATTTTGTTCATTTACGAAAACTCCGAAAAAAAGAAACCAAAGAGTTTCAGTCATGTATCTCTCAGACTAGGGTTCTGAAACATATACTTTCACAGGCATACATCTCTGTTTGAATTTTTGATATTCCATAGAATACCAAAAGCTTGCCTGTTTGGGAAGTAATTCCAAAAGATTTAGTCACCATTTGGGGAAGCTTAAGAAAAACAATCTAGTCTATAAAGAAACGGGCCAGGGCTCTGATGCAGAAGACACTCACGTGTAAGATATAGTGAAGATTACTATTATATAGTTAGAATTCTGATACCATTTGCATACTTTCTGATTATTTAATATCTTCCAAAACAAAACTTTCTGGGTCTAGAGGCCCCATCTAAAGTATTAGAGTAGACAACAACAAGTTGCAGCTGCAATTAAAGATACTCTTGATATAGAAACCAACCAGAACAACTTTGATCTCCTGTGGCTAGTTAGACTAGTCCTGTAATGTCAGATCACTCCACAAGTAACAATGTACTTCAAGGTGGCATGTGGAAGAAATAAAGACTCATAATGCTTCGATTTGTTTTTAAGAATTGAGATACATAACAGTAAGAGAAAGACAGTAGAGGGCATTCCTATACAGCATGCAGCACTTTGTTGATCCCTGGTACCTTATATGGTCCTCTGAGCTCTGCCATAGATGGCCTCCAAAAAAATCAAGCAACAAGAACAATAATACAAGATTTAAATATAAAAATGGCTTAATTAAATTAATTAATTTGTGTGTTTTTAGGCCACACTGGCAATGCTTCATGGCTTACCTCTGACTCTGCACTCAGGACTGGTCTCAGTGTTGGGGTTGGGGTGTAAGGTCTTTCAAGCCAATGTTGTGAGGTTTGCAGTTTCCCACCGATGCAATTTTGTATGGATCTAGGCCCGATATTGAAATCTTAATCAATTTTGATCTTATTTTGTGCATGTATTAGACAGAGGTCCAAATTCTATTTTTGCATTGGTAGCTGCTCAGTTTTCCCAGAGCACCACTTGTTTAAAGGGCTTCTTGCTCCATTTCATACTTCTTGCCCTTTTAAAGATTAAATGATCTTGCATTGAGGCTGGTGTCAGGATACCATCTATATTTCAATTCTATAGGTACACAGGTCTGAATTTTTTATTCAATTCACACTGTTTTAATTACTAATGCTTGTAGTAGAGTCGCCAGGAATGCCTCCCATATTCTTTTTCCCAAGGATTGCTTTAGCTTTATCCGTGGGGTTTATGATTCCATATGAATTTCAGGAGTGTTTGGTCAATTTCTTTGAAGAATGTCACTTGGGGTATCCTTATAGGGACTGTATTGAATCTCTACAGCCCCAAGAAGTATTACCATTTTGACCAAAGTTGGATTCTCCTAAGCCATGACAGGAAATGTGTTTCCTATTTCCTCATGTCCTCTTTTTATTTACTACAGCTAGGGTTTATAGTTTTCTTTGTAAGGTCATTTTTACGCTTTGTTGGCTTTGACTATATGTGATTTCTGTAAGCATAAATTGTGAATGGGATCATTTTGTAATACCCTTTCTTCTCTTTTATTTGTATATAAAAGCCACTGGGACTTTTGGGTATTGATTTTGTACCTTGCCCCTCTAACTATAGTCTCTTTATTTTTGGGAGCATTTTTGGTACAGAGTGTAGGGTTCTCTAGGTATATTATGTTATCTACCAATAGTGATAGCTTGACTTCTTCCTTCCCTATCACGATGCCCCTAACCATCGCCTTCCTGATTTCTATAGCAAGTACCAGTACTATATTGAATAGAAATTGGTGGTGAGGGCAAATCCTTGTGTCTTATCCCTGGATCTTAGGGGAAGGCTTTCAGTTTTTTTCCAGAATGATACTACCGTGATTTTGGTAGTTACTTTGACTATATTGAGGAGGTTCCCTCAATTCCCATTGTAGTGGAGGTTTTTATCATGAATGGGTGCTGGATCTTGTCAAACATAAAAGAAATAGTTTATTAGGGGCATTTTATTTGTATATTCAATCATTTCTCTTGTATCAATAGTATTTACTGACTAATTTTTGAGGAGTCTATATATTCAGGGAATATATATAGAGGCTATATATCTGAACACAAAGGATGCCAGAGACAGAATGTAAACCAGGGGGTTTGCTGTATGCAAAGGGGCAAATATCCTCCGCACCGTGCTGTCAGTTTGGTCCCCTCTCACATAATTTTGATACTGAGTCTCTCACACACTACACGCCCATCCAAGCAACTCCGATGAAACTGTTTGCTTTATTAATTATTTTTCCTATCTTTATTAATTGTACTTTATAGGCCCCATGGTGTTGTAATAGAGACCATTTCCATCTATGCCAACCCATGCTGGGTTCTGTGGCGGTGCTAGTCACCCAAAGGACATTGAACTGAGTCTGCACAGAGAGGTATATGCCACTGCTTTTAAAAATTATCTTCCCAGACCCCAAATTCATTTTAAAGATCTAATTGCTTTCCTTCGCACTGCCCCAGTATGGCACTGAGTAGTTCTCATAGGGCTGCATCGTGCTACAGGCAACAGTTGCAGTCTCAAGTAGATGAGGGTGTGATGAGGTGCGGGCTTGGAGGTGAAAGTAAGGAAGCAACTGATAAAGGAAAGTTCTGTTTGGAAATTTGCTTAGAAGATTACCTTCTAAGCTATTTTTCTTATTCTATGAACCCTTCCTCTGTTATAAGCATCAATTAAATCTTTATGTGGATGACTTCGTTTATTTTAGTTTCTCACATATTGACTAGAGGACATCAGTTGTTGCTTAGAGGGAAGTGAGTCTTACAGGAGATTCAGGAGGGCTCTGCTTGGGATCTGGTGTGGGAGACAGAGAGGTGAGTCTGTGATGTAGTATTAAAATTCCTGCTGGATCCTGGTGAAGGAGCAAGGGGGCAAATAGAATCTAAGAGACTGCTGTGAAGTAGAGATAAAAAATGTGGGATTCTAAAATCATTTGGGTAATCAAGAGTGATTAACTTTTTTAATGCATGGGCCAGTTGGAATTCGTTATTTGTTGTCTTTTTAATAAAAGTTATCAGGTATAATGTGGTATCTATTCTGGTTTAATTTGTGTTGTTCTGATAACTAACAATGTTGGGCGTGTTCTCCTGTATTACAGGAAATTTATATGCTTTTGAAATATAGTCTTTCTAAGTCCTTAGCTCATTTTCTCATTGTTCATAAGTAACCCCTTATTGGGACATTTCCCATTTCTATCTCTTAACTCACTGGTTCTACCACTCCACCATAGTTGATGTTACTACCAGTGTTTTGTCTACTATCATCACTGCAGTTCCTGGATCTCTCCAATGCCCTTCTTAAAGAGTTCTCTAGTTTAAGTACATGCAATGTTGACAAATCGCCAGGTAGTGGGTGAAGCCAATGTGGTATTTCCACTGTGTTTGTTCTGCTCTTTCAGTCCTTCATGGCTCCTGAGAACTTTTATGATGGGGCGAGAGACAGATGGTCCCTCTCTCAAATTGGGCCTGTTTTTTTGTTTGCACCATAACACGCAGACCTTTCCAATCACTGGTTCGGGAATGTCACATCGAGAACCAGGTTTTTACTTTGAAATGCTTGAACTAGTCTTGGGAGCCAGAGCAAAGACAGCGCTGACCTCCCTGTGTCATGTATCTAGAAACACAACTTTCATCTCCTTGGGATTGAATTTGGGCAGACATTTAGATGACATGGACTGGTTATGTGCTATGACCCCATGCCAAAGATATTTTCACCCAAATCAACCCTTTGTCTATCCCCCTGACCAACACCTTCCGCCTGCTGCCCCTAACCCCCATTTTCCTTTACTGTTGCGGCCACAGCCAGATATTGGACTCTTAACTGTGGTACTCACTCTTAGTTTTAGGAACTTGCCAGGTGTCTCATATTTTATTTGTGGTGCTGGCATATACTTGACTGGACACTGGATATCACAGTATTGAAATTCAGAATGGTGCAGCATCACTGAGCTCACACTTCCAGTGTGGGGTAGGGGACAATATTGTGACGAGACAACTGCAGGGTGGAAATTCGACCAGCACAACTATCCTGCACCTTGCCCACTACATTTTTACTTGAACTTTTTTAGTTTTATTCTGTTTTTGGCCACACCTGTATTGCTCAAAGCTTACCTCTGGATCTGTGTTCAGGGGTCATCCCCTTTCACTCTTGGCAGTTCCCAGGGATCATATGTGGTGCTGGAAGCACTGGAACCTAGGTGGGTCAAAATGTTGTGGGCAAATATATCCTATCCATTATACTATCTCTTCGCCACGCTTGGACATTTTGGGTTCATGTTTGCTGTTAAATGGTGTGACTTCCTTATATAATTGAGATATTAGCCTGCTATTAAGCATATGGCTTACAATTATTTTCTTTTTATTCTCTAGAATGTTATTTTTATTTTACCTATCTTATTTTATTTGTCTTCCAAGTTTTTTGTTTGATTAAGCTTACCTGTTTAGTTTTTCTTCTGGTATCTGTGCTTTTGGTATCATGTTAAAAATTACTGCACATTTCCACTCTGTTTTCTTTACAGTTTCACTTTAGATCTTTAATAAATTTTGAGTCTATTTTTTTTGTAGAAGTGTAAAAGTCCCATTTCTTTCTTTTTCATGTGAACTTTTCCAAACATTATGGGTTAAAGAAACTATTCTTCTCCACAGATTATTCTGGCATTCTTGTCAAATACTAATTGTCTGTTGCTGTGAATATTTATTTCTGCTGATTCCGATATCTTAATCAGATTCGAGCTATACACACAGTAAAGGTCTATTCTCTTGTGGTTTATATGCTCACGAATCAATAGACCAGTGAATCCTCTAGTGGCCCTGTGATAATTAAAATACAGAAATATTTAAATGAGTGTTTGGGAGCCTAGAAGAGCTCCTTGTTTGTAAAAACAGCAAGCTTGAGTAAACCTGCCTGTAATGTTGCTTCCCTACCCTAGCAGAAAGAAGAAGGAAGTGGTTTTGTGTGTGAGTGTGCATGGTTTTGGGACATACTTAGGGGAGTGCCTAGGATTACTCCTGGTCCTTGCAGGCTCTTAAAAATCTGATTCTGGGTTTTGTTCTGAAGTAGAGTATACCCTATGCTCTTACCATGATGCTTCAACTTCCAAAAAGTCTCCATATTTCCAGAAAGACCCATTTTTTTTCTGGGTGAAACAACTTGTTGCTTAAGTTATTTGTTTTGTACCCAGGACCCATCTAAATACCTTAGTTCTTTTCTAAAAAAATTAAAATTACATCGCTTTCCTTTTGACCAAACATCTAATTTCTATTTTAACCGTAAATTTGGTCCTTGCTTCACAGTCCACTCTAACTTCTCAAAAACAGAAAGTAGTAAGTTCTGTCACGAGTTTCACCCTCACATTTTTCTTCCTCCCGTACCAAATTCATAATGACCCCCCTACACTTCTGTGCAGCTACCAATACTTTCAGAAGCTGTATATGTCAAAATCATTATGACTTCTGTATTGCCAAGTTCAATAGTAAGTTCTATGAATCTCTTCTCTCTGTTACCTCCCACTTCACCCTTTGAAGCATTATCTTTTGACTTTTATGACTCCTCACTTTCTTTGTTTTCCTCTATCTTACTGCTCTTTCTCAGCCTCTGCCCTGAATGAGGCACAATTCTCCAACTTTTGTCTGTAATCAAAACATAACTTTGTTATGCTTCACTCAACAAAGTTTAAAAGTTAAAAAAAAAAAGGACTGGTTCATACTACAAATATTTTGAGCAGCATGGATGGTCAGGATATCCATCTGCCACTGTGCTTTCAAACAATGGCATTGCCAAAGCTAGAAATCTAGCACTAGAATAGGCAGTAGCCCATAAATAGTGAAATCAACAAAGGACCCCTTTCATACTTTTGATGTCAATGAGAAGCTTCGTCTGTTTCTATCACAATCAGAGTTATTTCTGGAATTTCCATAAGTTTTGACATTCACACTTTTCCCAAACTTTTTGGTTATAGTGAGGGTAGTTTAGGGTTGGTGGGTGGGGAGAGGTTGGGATTCCAGATAATGAGATGATTCTGTCTTTAAAAAATTAGATGTGGCTTAGCCAGTCAGAGAACAGGTTAGGATAAATAGTTTAGGCTGAAATGAGTAAGATATAAATTTTAGTACAAAAGTAACTCAGAGTTTTTTCACAGGTGGACAGTAAGTAGAAGAAACTTATGGGAGGTAGTACATCTGTTTATAGAGCCCAGGATTCAGCAGTGGATCTCACACTCGGACATAGAGAACTTGGGTAATAAGAAACTGATGCATTGCTACTGTGCGAAGAAGGCAACCCTGGACCTAGTAACATGGTGCTCAAAGAGAAAGACGTGAAGCTGGAGCAAACAAAGGTTGGGGGCCATCCCAGATGAGTAAGTTTCTCTCAGCTGTGACTGCATCAGCAAAACTTAACTATGTTTTACTAAGCTCCTGGATATCTCCTTAACTGGCCTTCCTCTTTCAAAATCTTTTCTCTTGTCTTCCTAGAAAAAAAAGCAAATTTTGAGTAAAAAGGAGCTTCGCTGGCAATGAAAAACAGATGCAGGAAAGGATGCTGATCAACACAAATTGGAGTATGGCTTTTGTTTATTTATTTATTTAATTAAAAATAGTTTATTATACCACCACGAGATATACAACCACAAAGATGTTCATGTTCATAGTCTCATTTCTGTCATACAGTGTTCCATCACCCATCCCTTCACCAGTACCACTCTCCCCCACACACAACCAATGTCCCAGATTCCCTCCCTCTCATAGCCTGCCTCTATGGGCAGGTTCTTACATCTCTTTTCTCTCTCTCCTTCTCTTCTCACATTGTGGATTACCGAACATACATTTATAGGTTATCATGTGTATCTTTTGCCTGTATTCAATGCCAGAGGTTTGGCTTTTAAAATAGGAGCAGCAGATGCAGAATGACATCACAGTTGGACCATATTTTTGTAACTTATCAGGAAACTCTATGTTCATGAGAGAACAGCACGATCATATGCAATTGAAACCATAGGAAGAACATCCGTCACATGTGCAAAAAAAAAAAAGTGGGATGGAAAATATCATTAGTGTGATTTTTATATAGCAATGAAGAACAAAAAGACCAGAGCTTGAAAGGGGTTTTATGATACAGTGTCTACTGGCTGGAAACTGTCTGACAGAGTTTGTGTAAAAGTGTTCTTAAATTCTTCTTTGTCCTGTTCAGAATCTGTTACCTTGCTCCCAGGGACGTTGATAAGACTGGTGAGGTCGAATCCTGAGTGAGTCTGAACACCCACAAAAGGAGGTCAAACAGAGCACCCACAAAAATGTCTCCACAACACACACTTTGGGGAATAGCTGTTTTATTAGGTGAAACAGGGGATATAAAGTTGGGGGAAAGTAGAGTTGAACTTCAGTCAGCCAACAGATAGAGGGATTAAAACAGGGGTGTGTGCCGTCACAGTAGGTGGTATGTTGATGTAATTATAGCTACAAAAATCAATTGAGAAATGGAATGATAGGACAGCCTCAACTCAGAGAGGTTGTCCTATAAAGAACAAGCTTCAGGTTAGCTTGTTTCATTTTTTCCCCAACCCCAAAGATTTTGTCTATAAGCTTTTAGAAGAGAAGTAGAAGAAACAAAAATGCAAAGTCTTTTACATTTTCCTTCTTGAAATCTATGTTTACTAAGATGTTCCCTAAGATGATACTCTTGACCAACTATAGCTATTTTAGGCTTTATGCCATCTCATGTCAAAGTTGGAGGAAGATAACCATCTGTGTCAGGCCTATATGGGAGTAACTTACATTGAGGGGAGTTAGGAACCAACTCTAATCTTAGAACAACTGTATTTAAATTTGAATAGTGTGACAAGGTTCAGGCCCTGTAAAAATGTCTCATCATGGGGGACAAGGCAATAGTTTGGTTTACCTAGTTCAATCACTACCCCCTGTGATGATTTCCCTGAGTACGTTAGAGTAATTTGGAGAGCAGAGCCAGGAGTAAGCCCTGAGTAGCAATAGGTGCTACCACCTCCTGGCCAAAAGGACCTTCCTAATTTTCAGGCATGTAGCCTCAGGCATAGTTTCATGAGTGGGATATAGTCCGTTTACAAAGGCAACATGTAAAAATTTTAAAAAGCACAAAAACTCCAAAAGTAACTATTATTAGAAAAAAATTTATAATCCAAATCTTAAAATAGCTCTAACTCCTCGAGATAAAAATATCGGGATTTTTAAAAATCCTGCCATAGAGGCACAGAATATGAATGGATCTTTAAAGAATAAATGCTTATTTAAATTTCAGGTGTAGGTAACCCTCTGGATGGACAACTAGAAGCAGATTTCCTCCCTTTCTGGGAACCAGCATGGACCTATGCTATCCCAGCTCCAAGAGGCCCAAAGGGTGTCCACTAAAATAGACCAAACAGAAAACCTCCAACAAGACCCCACTGAAGCAGATGAGAATGTTATCTTAGGTCTTCCAAAGAGGAATCGAAAAGAGCTATGCTTAGAATATCACGCCTCACTCTATGAAAGAAGGGAATCCAGAGCTCTCGACCTTCCATCACTGTTCCAGAGTCAGGGACGCCCTCAGTTTTCCAAGGTACCAAAATCAGATTGGGCTAGACATGTAAGCAATTTGGAGATGACCGCAGTACTAGAGCCATTACCGACTTGATCTCACAGGATGTCAAAAGATCACGTGGCCACCCACCTACAAGATGGTCAGACTTCTTCTACAAGACCCTGAAGTGAACGGTTTGAGGCTTTTTATACCTCTGAAGTAACCAGATGCCATTGGGCTACACGGGCACGTGATAGGGCTCCAATGGAATATTACTTTTTCGTCTCCAGCTCGAGCAAAATCGATGAATAATGGGATGTCCAAGGGATCAAGTGATTTCATCTATCTATCCATTTATTTATTTATTTATTTATTTATTTATTTATTTATTGGCTTTTTGGTCACAGCTAAGTAATGCTCAGGGTTACCTCCTGGCTCTGACCGAATTACTCCTGGTGGTGCTGGAGACCTTATGGAATGCCGGGGATCAAACCTTCAGGTTTGCCATGTACAAGGCAAATGCTTCTGCCCACTGTGCTATCGCTTCAGCCCTTGTCCTTATTTTTTAACATCTCTTCCTTCTGAAGTAAGTAATCCCTATCTACTAAACCAGCCCCCATGTACATGAACCATAGCGTAGGTGTACTCACTGTCTGTATAGTTGCTGATGCCTCTGTCTCTCCTAAAAGCCTCAGAGGCTCTATTAAAGCTATTAATTCGGCACTTTTGGGGCTGACATCCCTGGTAGTAAGGGCTGGGCCCAGTGCCCTCCCGAGCCACTGCTGCCCCTGTGTGACTTTTTCCCTCAGTCACAGATCTACCCCCATCTGTAAGCATCACCAATCCAGGATCCTTAAGAGGTTGGTCTGTCAGGTCTGGCCTGATACTGGTCATATGAGTTAGCAATATCTTACAGTCATATGGGGTCTCTTCTACTTTCCTCAGGCAGCTATGCTGCTGGTTCAGGATTACAGGTGGCTAAAGGTGACACAAGGTCAGTTAAGAAGTAAAGTTTGTTGGAGCCTGTTATCCTGGCATTTGGCATCCATCAGTTAGGTGGAGTTTTAAGCAAGCTTTCCACCCAGAATCAGCTTCCCGGATCCTCTCACTAGTACAGCTAAGGTAGCCACAATTTGTAGGCAGGAGTGGCCATACCGGGCCACTGGGTCCAGTCTTTTTTGACAAATAGGTCCCAGGGATTTTCCATGGCCTGAATTTCTGGGCAAGGGACCCCTTTTGCAACCCCATCTTCTCATCCACATAGAAATGGAAAGGCTAAGAATATCAGGGATTGCAAAGCCAGGGGGCCTGCAAGAGAGAGTTTAGGAGTGGTTTGAAGGCCTCCCCATACTCCTGTCTCCAGTAAAGGTGTCACTTTAGTGAGGGTATAAGAAGGAGCCCAGCAGTCCTGGTGAACCTTGGGACCTGTAGTCTGCAGAACCAAACTGTTCCCAGAAACATCTGACCTTCGCTGGTGTTGGACCTGAGTACTGATGATCACATGCTTCCTGGAGTCGGAGAGCATCCCTGTGCCTTCAGGGGAAGGTCATACCCCCAGATATACAGGCCTGAGGCATGCCCAGTCAGGTCTTTTTAGCCAACACCCTTTGCGCCTTTGGTCTTGCAACATTTCCAACAGTTCTTTGTTTCCCCTCTCCAAACATTACTTGTAGATTATGGCCGCAATGAAAATAATCCATGTACTGCAAGAAAATAATTTTGGGAAAGAGACCTGATACCTGGCAGAGGCCAGCATGGAGAGCCTCATCGAAGATGGTGGGTGAATTTTTCTGAATCCCTGTGGCAACCAAGTCCATGTCAGCCTGTCTCGGAATCTATTCCGGGATCTGGACCATTCAAAGCAAATATGCTGGCCTGCAGATACGAGCGCCGGTATGCAGAAGGTGTTTTCAAACTCAAGACTGTGTCTACATCTTTTGGGGGCCCAGGCATAGTCACGGTGTATACATATTTCAGGGCCATTGGATGGATATCCTCCACCCAACGCTTTCACTTCTTTTGCGCTACACTAGGCGATACTCCCCAGTCTCAGCTTTTCTCACTGGAAATAAGGAAGCATCCACTGGCAAGGAATCAATATACCCATTTTCCACAGCCAACCAAGTGCTTCTAATTCCTCTTTTGCCTCTAGTGGAAGAGCATATTGTCCTGATGCTCACAGGCTGGGCGGTGGCCTTCAAACCTCACACTCACTGGACTCTGAATACTGCTAGGCCAAGGGAATTTCCCTTGGCACACACTCCTACGAACTCATACTGCTGAGTTGTAAGAAGGCAGTGTCCCCTTTCTTCCCCCTATCTCCTGAGTACAGCAGGTATCTTCATCTGCGACTGCCATACAGATGTTCAGTACTAGCTTCCTTTGATAAGGTGGGTGCAGAGTGACAGAAACATCGCTTATGAGAATTGAATTGTTGCTCTTAGCTTATGGAGCAAGTCCCTCCCAAGTAAGCGGCCATGAGAATCTCTTGACAGAACAATGACTTACGCCCTCATCAGTCCCCTTTCCCACTGAAAAGCACAGTAGATCCACCATCATCCTTTCAAGAGATGTGAGGGCCTGGAATGAAAGATACAGCACTAAGAGAGACAGGAAAAGGGATGTTCACAAGAAGGTCTTAGGAACTCTTTCGGGTTGGAACCCCAAGCCTCCAGAGGGAACCCAAACCCATGAACTAGCTCCTCCAGGGGTACTTGTGTTCCACGAACCAGCTTCTATCAGAGAAATCAAGAGGTGAGAGAGGCATCCCTCTTTCAGCTATACTGTGTCCAGCTTCTACTTGGCCTACTTATGGGGCCCTCCCCTACAAACAGAAGAACAAAGACCTTCCCCCAGAGGCACAGAAAAAAGAGGAAAGAAGGAAACTCTTTGTTCACTATAATGTGCCTCAGTCTCGACAGAGATCCCGGGGTTGAGCCCCCAAAATGTTAGGTCCAGTATTGAAAGACCACACAAAGTTACCAGCTTTGGCAGTGCAAAAAGGTGTTTTTTTTTTTTTTTTTTAATTTGCACAAGTCAAACAACAAGCACTAGTCCCAAAGCTGACTGGTCAGGGCCATCCCCTCTAAAAGGAGAGTAACCTTTTTTTTTTTTTTTTGTGAGGGAGTTCCTTTTCATTCAAAGAAGTGTAGGTTGGAATTCTGACCCTCCCCACCTCTGCGGTGTTCTTCTCCTGGTCATCACCTTTTGCCAATTGATTCTGTGGTTACAGCTCCTCATTGTTGCTTATCTCTTGTTGGCCAAGAGGCAAGGGGGTACTGGGGAATTCCAGGAATTTATGGCAAGATAGGTCATAGGTTTTTCTGGAACTGGCTTTTTGCAGTTTTCTTATTCCCAATCCAAGTTATTTTGATTGAGGTATCTTTGGGTGGCCACATAGAGGTGGTTCCTCGCTTTTGAGCTGAGTTCAGCTGGTGGGGTTACCTCATTCAACCTGTTAGTCATCACTGGCAAAATAGCTGATTGTTTTAAGCGGTTTTAAAAATGGCTAC
>JAJIBD010029896.1:0-27688 GCA_021461705.1 Cryptotis parvus
GTGTGTGTAATTCTTGCGTCTCTCCTCGCGGACCCCAAGGAGTGTACTTTAGGGGAAGGCTGGAGCTCCATCAGCGAGAACCAAAGAGAATGAAAGTATGGTTCCAAAGCGGGACTGACCCGACCGTCGCCTGAGTTCCCGGGAACACCTCGGCTCCCCCCCCCCCCCCCCCCCCCCCCCCCCCCCACAGACCCCAAGCCCCAGGGAAGGCGGAGCTCCATCAGCGGAGACCAAGGCAAAGTGCCTTGGTTCCAGCCCGGACCTGTGACTTTGACCCTAAGCGCCCCAGGTTCCCGGGTGAGCTTTCGACTCCCCCACAGGTGTGTGTAATTCTTGGGTCTCCTCCGCGGACCCCCAAGCTGCCCCAGGAAGAGCAGAAACTCCGTGCCTTTAGAACCAAGGCAAAGAGGTGGTTCCAGCCTAATTTGGCCGATGGCTTTGGGTTCGGGAAAGCATAACTCCGCTTGCGTGGACCCCCAAGCTGCCCTGGGAAGGCGGAGCTCAAAGAAGCAAAACCAGGCCGGGATTGCGCTTGGTTTCCAGCCAGTTGACCCCGACCCATGCAGCCTGGGTTCCCACAGGATGCAAGCCTAGAAATAACCCTTAGGTGGCTGTGTGTAATTCTTGCATCTCTACTGGACCCCAGCTGCCCTGGGAAAGGCAGAAAGTCCGCTCGGCAGGAACCAGGAGCCCAGAAAGTACCTTCCCAGGTTTCAGCCACAGACTGGCCGGGCCGTGCGCCCTGAGTTCCGAAGGAAACGCCTCGACTCCCCACAGACCCCAGGCTGCCCCAGGAGAGGCGGGAAGCTCCATCCCAGCAGGGAACCAGGGCAAAGTGCCGGTTCCAGCCAGACTGACACCGACCCGTATGCCTGGGTTCCCGGGAGAACCCCTACGGCTCCCACGGTGAGTGTGTACTTATTGGCACGTCTCCAGCGGACCCTAGCTGCCCCAGGAAAGGCGGAAATGCATCGCAACAGGAACCAAGGCAAAGTGCGCTTGGATTCCTGCCGGCTGACATGGCCCGACCCCGTCGCCCTGGGTTCCTGGAAGAGGCCTCGAGCTCCCCCCCGTGTGTGGTATCCAAGAAAGCAGCCTCCGCGCGGACCCCAACTTTAAGCTGCCCCAAGGGAAGAGCGGAAACTCCATCAACGGAAACCAAGGCAAAGTGCTTGTTCCAGCCGAACTGACAACCCCCGACCCATGCGCCCTGAGTTCCCGGACGCCTCGACTCCCCACGGAGTGTGTTGCTTTAAATTTCCTTAACGTCTCCGCGGGGACCCCAAGCTGCCCCAGGGAAGGCGGAACTCCATCAGCGGGAACCAAGGCGAAGTGCTTGGTTCCACCCGGACTGACCCGACCGTGCGCCCTGAGTTCCCGGAAGCGCCTCGGCTCCCCCACAGTGTGTGTGTAATTCTTAGCGTCTCCGCGGACCCCAAGCTGCCCCAGGGAAGAGCGGAAACTCCATCAGCGAGAACCAAGGCAAAGTGCCTTGGTTCCAGCCAGTTGACCCGACCCGTACGCCCTGAGTTCCCGGGAAACGCCTCGGCTCCCCCACAGACCCCAAGCTGCCCCAGGGAAGAGCGGAGCTCCATCAGCGGGAACCAAGGCAAAGTGCCTTGGTTCCAGCCGGAGTGACCCGACCCGTGCCCCTGAGTTCCCGGGAAAGCGCCTCGACTCCCCCACAGGTGTGTGGGTGCTTCTTGCGTCTCCGTGGACCCCAAGCTGCCCCCAGGGAAGGCGGAGCTCCATCAGCGGGAACCAAGGCAAAGTGCCTTGGTTCCAGCCCGACTGACCCGACCCGTGCGCCCTGGGTTCCCGGGAAGCGCCTCGGCTCCCCCACAGGGTTGTAACTGCAGCCCCGGACCCCAAGCTGCCCCAGGGAAGGCGGAAACTCCATCAACGGGAACCAAGGCAAAGTGCCTTGGTTCCAGCCAGACCCGACCCGTGCGCCCTGAGTTCCCGGGAAACGCCTCGACTCCCCCACAGGTGTGTGCGAATTCGCGTCCCGCGGACCCCAAGCTGCCCCAGGGAAGGCGGAAACTCCATCAAGCGGGAACCAAGGCAAAGTGCCTTGGTTCCAGCCGGACTGACCCGACCCGTGCGCCCTGAGTTCCCGGGAGCGCCTCGGCTCCCCCCACAGGTGTGGAATTCTTGCGTCTCCGCGGACCCCAAGCTGCCCCAGGGAAGGCGGAAACTCCATCCACGGGAACCAAGGCAAAGTGCCTTGGTTCCAGCCGAGTGACCCCGACCCGCGCCCCCTGAGTTCCCGGGAAGCGCCTCGGCTCCCCCACTGACCCCAAGCTGCCCCAGGGAAGGCGGAGACTCCATCAGCGGGGAACCAAGGCAAAGTGCCTTGGTTCCAGCCGGACTGACCCGACCCGTGCGCCCTGAGTTCCCGGGAAGCGCCTCGACTCCCCACAGGTGTGTGTGTAATTCTTGCGTCTCCGCGGACCCCAAGCTGCCCCAGGGAGAGAGCGGAAACTCCATCAAGCGGGAACCAAGGCAAAGTGCCTTGGTTCCAGCCCAGACTGACCCGACCCGTGCGCCCTGAGTTCCCGGGAAGCGCCTCGACTCCCCCACGGACCCCAAGCTGCCCCAGGGAAGGCGGAAACTCCATCAGCAGGGGAACCAAGGCAAAGTGCCTTGGTTCCAGCCCGGACTGACCCCGACCCGTGCGCCCTGAGTTCCCGGGAAGCGCCTCGGCTCCCCCACAGGTGTGGGTAATTCTTGCGTCCCGCGGACCCCAAGCTGCCCCAGGGAAGGCGGAAACTCCATCAGCGGGAACCAAGGCAAAGTGCCTTGGTTCCAGCCGAATGACCCGACCCGTGCCCTGAGTTCCCAGGGAAGCGCCTCGGCTCCCCCACAGGTGTGTGTGTAATTCTTGGTCTCCGCGGACCCCAAGCTGCCCCAGGGAAGGCGGAAACTCCATCACGGGAACCAAGGCAAAGTGCCTTGGTTCCAGCCCGGACTGACCCGACCCGTGCGCCCTGAGTTCCCGGGAAGCGCCTCGACTCCCCCACATTGTGCCCCCCGACCCCAAGCTGCCCCAGGGGAAGGCGGAAACTCCATCAGCGGGAACCAAGGCAAAGTGCCTTGGTTCCAGCCGGACTGACCCGACCCGTGCGCCCTGAGTTCCCGGGGAAGCGCCTCGACTCCCCCCACAGACCCCAAGCTGCCCCAGGGGAAGGCGGAAACTCCATCAGCGGGAACCAAGGCAAAGTGCCTTGGTTCCAGCCCGGACTGACCCCGACCCGTGCGCCCTGAGTTCCCGGGAAGCGCCTCGGCTCCCCCACAGGTGTGTGGTAATTCTTGCGTCCCCGCGGACCCCAAGCTGCCCCAGGGAAGAGGCGGAAACTCCATCAGCGGGAACCAAGGCAAAGTGCCTTGGTTCCAGCCCGGACTGACCCGACCCGTGCGCCCTGAGTTCCCGGGGAAGCGCCTCGACTCCCCCACAGGTGTGTGTGAATTCTTGCGTCTCCGCGGACCCCAAGCTGCCCCAGGGAAGAGCGGAAACTCCATCAACGGGAACCAAGGCAAAGTGCCTTGGTTCCAGCCAGGACTGACCCGACCCGTGCCCCTGAGTTCCCGGGAAGCGCCTCGACTCCCCCACAGACCCCAAGCTGCCCCAGGGAAGGCGGAAACTCCATCAGCGGGAACCAAGGCAAAGTGCCTTGGTTCCAGCCCGGACTGACCCGACCCGTGCCCTGAGTTCCCGGGAAGCGCCTCGGCTCCCCCCACAGGTGTGTGAATTCTTGCGTCTCCGCGGACCCCAAGCTGCCCCAGGGAAGGCGGAAACTCCATCAGCGGGAACCAAGGCAAAGTGCCTTGGTTCCAGCCGGACCCGACCCGTGCGCCCTGAGTTCCCGGGAAGCGCCTCGGCTCCCCCCACAGGGGGGACTTGCGTCCCGCGGACCCCAAGCTGCCCCAGGGAAGGCGGAAACTCCATCAACGGGAACCAAGGCAAAGTGCCTTGGTTCCAGCCGAGACTGACCCGACCCGTGCGCCCTGGGTTCCCGGGGAAGCGCCTCGACTCCCCCCACAGGTGTGTGTGCAATTCTTGCGTCTCCGCGGACCCCAAGCTGCCCCAGGGAAGGCGGAAACTCCATCAGCGGGAACCAAGGCAAAGTGCCTTGGTTCCAGCCCGGACTGACCCGACCCGTGCGCCCTGAGTTCCCGGGGAAGCGCCTCGACTCCCCCACAGCCCCCAAGCTGCCCCAGGGGAAGGCGGAAACTCCATCAGCGGGAACCAAGGCAAAGTGCCTTGGTTCCAGCCGGACTGACCCGACCCGTGCGCCCTGAGTTCCCGGGGAAGCGCCTCGACTCCCCCCACAGGTGTGTGGTAATTCTTGCGTCTCCGCGGACCCCAAGCTGCCCCAGGGGAAGGCGGAAACTCCATCAGCGGGAACCAAGGCAAAGTGCCTTGGTTCCCAGCCCGGACTGACCCGACCCGTGCGCCCTGAGTTCCCGGGAAGCGCCTCGGCTCCCCCACAGGTGTGGGAATTCTTGCGTCTCCGCGGGCCCCAAGCTGCCCCAGGGGAAGGCGGAAACTCCATCAGCGGGAACCAAGGCAAAGTGCCTTGGTTCCAGCCCGGGACTGACCCGACCCGTGCGCCCTGAGTTCCCGGGAAGCGCCTCGACTCCCCCCCACAGGTGGGAGTAAACGCTCTCCACGCTGCCCCAGGGAAGAGCGGAAACTCCATCAACGGGAACCAAGGCAAAGTGCCTTGGTTCCAGCCCGACTGACCCGACCCGTGCGCCCTGAGTTCCCGGGAAGCGCCTCGACTCCCCCACAGGTGTGTGTGTAATTCTTGCGTCTCCGCGGACCCCAAGCTGCCCCAGGGAAGGCGGAAACTCCATCAGCGGGAACCAAGGCAAAGTGCCTTGGTTCCAGCCAGACTGACCCGACCCGTGCGCCCTGAGTTCCCGGGAAGCGCCTCGACTCCCCCACAGGTGTGTGTGGTAATTCTTGCGTCTCCGCGGACCCCAAGCTGCCCCAGGGAAGGCGGAAACTCCATCAGCGGGAACCAAGGCAAAGTGCCTTGGTTCCAGCCGGACTGACCCGACCCGTGCGCCCTGAGTTCCCGGGAAGCGCCTCGGCTCCCCCCCACAGGTGTTGTGATTCTTGCATCCCGCGGACCCCAAGAGCCCCAGGGAAGGCGGAAACTCCATCAACGGGAACCAAGGCAAAGTGCCTTGGTTCCAGCCAGACTGACCCGACCCGTGCGCCCTGAGTTCCCGGGAAGCGCCTCGACTCCCCCACAGGTGTGTGTGTAATTCTTGCGTCCCCGCGGACCCCAAGCTGCCCCAGGGAAGGCGGAAACTCCATCAACGGGAACCAAGGCAAAGTGCCTTGGTTCCAGCCCGGACTGACCCGACCCGTGCGCCCTGAGTTCCCGGGGAAGCGCCTCGACTCCCCCACAGGTGTGTGTGTAATTCTTGCGTCTCCGCGGACCCCAAGCTGCCCCAGGGAAGGCGGAAACTCCATCAACGGGAACCAAGGCAAAGTGCCTTGGTTCCAGCCCAGACTGACCCCGACCCGTGCGCCCTGAGTTCCCGGGGAAGCACCTCGACTCCCCCACAGACCCCAAGCTGCCCCAGGGAGAGGCGGAAACTCCATCAGCGGGAACCAAGGCAAAGTGCCTTGGTTCCAGCCGGACTGACCCGACCCGTGCGCCCTGAGTTCCCGGGGAAGCGCCTCGACTCCCCCACAGGTGTGTGTGTAATTCTTGCGTCTCCGCGGACCCCAAGCTGCCCCAGGGAAGGCGGGAAACTCCATCAACGGGAACCAAGGCAAAGTGCCTTGGTTCCCAGCCCGGACTGACCCGACCCGTGCGCCCTGAGTTCCCGGGGAAGCGCCTCGACTCCCCCCACAGGTGTGGGTAACTGCGTCTCCGCGGACCCCAAGCTGCCCCAGGGGAAGGCGGAAACTCCATCAGC
Source organism: Cryptotis parvus (assembly GCA_021461705.1). NCBI lineage: Eukaryota > Metazoa > Chordata > Mammalia > Eulipotyphla > Soricidae > Cryptotis > Cryptotis parvus. Next base: position 5,941 of record JAJIBD010029896.1, read on the forward strand.
GGGAACCAAGGCAAAGTGCCTTGGTTCCAGCCAGGACTGACCCCGACCCGTGCGCCCTGAGTTCCCGGGAAGCGCCTCGACTCCCCCACAGGTGTGTGTGTAATTCTTGCGTCTCCGCGGACCCCAAGCTGCCCCAGGGAAGGCGGAAACTCCATCAACGGGAACCAAGGCAAAGTGCCTTGGTTCCAGCCCGGACTGACCCCGACCCGTGCGCCCTGAGTTCCCGGGAAGCGCCTCGACTCCCCCCACAGACCCCAAGCTGCCCCAGGGAAGGCGGAAACTCCATCAGCGGGAACCAAGGCAAAGTGCCTTGGTTCCAGCCGGACGACCCGACCCGTGCGCCCTGAGTTCCCGGGAAGCGCCTCGGCTCCCCCCACAGGTGTGTGGTAATTCTGCGTCTCCGCGGACCCCAAGCTGCCCCAGGGAAGGCGGAAACTCCATCAGCGGGAACCAAGGCAAAGTGCCTTGGTTCCAGCCGGACTGACCCGACCCGTGCGCCCTGAGTTCCCGGGGAAGCGCCTCGACTCCCCCACAGGTGTGTGTGTAATTCTTGCGTCTCCGCGGACCCCAAGCTGCCCCAGGGAAGGCGGAAACTCCATCAAGCGGGAACCAAGGCAAAGTGCCTTGGTTCCAGCCCGACTGACCCGACCCGTGCGCCCTGAGTTCCCGGGAAAGCGCCTCGACTCCCCCACAGGGACCCCAAGCTGCCCCAGGGAAGGCGGAAACTCCATCAGCGGGAACCAAGGCAAAGTGCCTTGGTTCCAGCCCAGGACTGACCCCGACCCGTGCGCCCTGAGTTCCCGGGAAGCGCCTCGACTCCCCCCCCCACAGGTGTGTGTGTAATTCTTGCGTCTCCGCGGACCCCAAGCTGCCCCAGGGAAGGCGGAAACTCCATCAACGGGAACCAAGGCAAAGTGCCTTGGTTCCAGCCGGGACTGACCCCGACCCGTGCGCCCTGAGTTCCCGGGAAGCGCCTCGACTCCCCCACAGGTGTGTGTGTAATTCTTGCGTCTCCGCGGACCCCAAGCTGCCCCAGGGAAGGCGGAAACTCCATCAGCGGGAACCAAGGCAAAGTGCCTTGGTTCCCAGCCAGACTGACCCGACCCGTGCGCCCTGAGTTCCCGGGAAGCGCCTCGGCTCCCCCACAGACCCCAAGCTGCCCCAGGGAAGGCGGAAACTCCATCAGCGGGAACCAAGGCAAAGTGCCTTGGTTTCCAGCCGGACTGACCCCGACCCGTGCGCCCTGAGTTCCCGGGGAAGCGCCTCGACTCCCCCACAGGTGTGTGTGTAATTCTTGCGTCTCCGCGGACCCCAAGCTGCCCCAGGGAAGGCGGAAACTCCATCAGCGGGAACCAAGGCAAAGTGCCTTGGTTCCAGCCCGGCTGACCCCGACCCGTGCGCCCTGAGTTCCCGGGAAGCGCCTCGACTCCCCCACAGACCCCAAGCTGCCCCAGGGAAGGCGGAAACTCCATCAGCGGGAACCAAGGCAAAGTGCCTTGGTTCCCAGCCGACTGACCCCGACCCGTGCGCCCTGAGTTCCCGGGAAGCGCCTCGACTCCCCCACAGGTGTGTGTGTAATTCTTGCGTCTCCGCGGACCCCAAGCTGCCCCAGGGAAGGCGGAAACTCCATCAACGGGAACCAAGGCAAAGTGCCTTGGTTCCAGCCCGGACTGACCCCGACCCGTGCGCCCTGAGTTCCCGGGAAGCGCCTCGACTCCCCCACAGACCCCAAGCTGCCCCAGAGGGAGAGCGGAAACTCCATCAGCGGGACCAAGGCAAAGTGCCTTGGTTCCAGCCCGGACTGACCCCGACCCGTGCGCCCTGGGTTCCCGGAAGCGCCTCGACTCCCCCACAGGTGTGTGCCCCAAGCTGCCCCAGGGAAGGCGGAAACTCCATCAGCGGGAACCAAGGCAAAGTGCCTTGGTTCCAGCCGGACTGACCCGACCCGTGCGCCCTGAGTTCCCGGGAAGCGCCTCGGCTCCCCCCCACAGGTGTGTGTGTAATTCGCGTCTCCGCGGACCCCAAGCTGCCCCAGGGAAGGCGGAAACTCCATCAACGGGAACCAAGGCAAAGTGCCTTGGTTTCCAGCCCGGACTGACCCGACCCGTGCGCCCTGAGTTCCCGGGAAGCGCCTCGACTCCCCCCACAGGTGTGTGTGTAATTCTTGCGTCTCCGCGGACCCCAAGCTGCCCCAGGGAAGGCGGAAACTCCATCAGCGGGAACCAAGGCAAAGTGCCTTGGTTTCCAGCCGGACTGACCCCGACCCGTGCGCCCTGGGTTCCCGGGAAGCGCCTCGACTCCCCCACATGACCCCAAGCTGCCCCAGGGAAGGCGGAAACTCCATCACGGGAACCAAGGCAAAGTGCCTTGGTTCCAGCCCGGACTGACCCCGACCCGTGCGCCCTGAGTTCCCGGGGAAGCGCCTCGACTCCCCCACAGGTGTGTGTGTAATTCTTGCGTCTCCGCGGACCCCCAAGCTGCCCCAGGGAAGGCGGAAACTCCATCAACGGGAACCAAGGCAAAGTGCCTTGGTTCCAGCCCGGACTGACCCCGACCCGTGCGCCCTGAGTTCCCGGGAAGCGCCTCGACTCCCCCCACAGGTGTGTGGTAATTCTTGCGTCTCCGCGGACCCCAAGCTGCCCCAGGGAAGGCGGAAACTCCATCAGCGGGAACCAAGGCAAAGTGCCTTGGTTCCAGCCCGGACTGACCCCGACCCGTGCGCCCTGAGTTCCCGGGAAGCGCCTCGACTCCCCCCCACGGACCCCAAGCTGCCCCAGGGAAGGCGGAAACTCCATCAGCGGGAACCAAGGCAAAGTGCCTTGGTTCCAGCCCGGACTGACCCCGACCCGTGCGCCCTGAGTTCCCCGGGGAAGCGCCTCGACTCCCCACAGGTGTGTGTGTAATTCTTGCGTCTCCGCGGACCCCAAGCTGCCCCAGGGAAGGCGGAAACTCCATCAACGGGAACCAAGGCAAAGTGCCTTGGTTTCCAGCCGGACTGACCCCGACCCGTGCGCCCTGAGTTCCCCCGGGAAAGCGCCTCGACTCCCCCACAGGTGTGTGGTAATTCTTGCGTCTCCGCGGACCCCAAGCTGCCCCAGGGAAGGCGGAAACTCCATCAGCGGGAACCAAGGCAAAGTGCCTTGGTTCCAGCCAGACTGACCCGACCCGTGCGCCCTGAGTTCCCGGGAAGCGCCTCGACTCCCCCCACAGGTGTGTGGTAATTCTTGCGTCTCCGCGGACCCCAAGCTGCCCCAGGGGAAGGCGGAAACTCCATCAACGGGAACCAAGGCAAAGTGCCTTGGTTCCAGCCAGACGACCCCGACCCGTGCGCCCTGAGTTCCCGGGAAGCGCCTCGGCTCCCCCCCACAGGTGTGTGCGTAATTCTTGCGTCCCGCGGACCCCAAGCTGCCCCAGGGAAGGCGGAAACTCCATCAGCGGGAACCAAGGCAAAGTGCCTTGGTTCCAGCCCAGACTGACCCCGACCCGTGCGCCCTGAGTTCCCGGGAAGCGCCTCGACTCCCCCACAGGTGTGTGTGTAATTCTTGCGTCTCCGCGGACCCCAAGCTGCCCCAGGGAAGGCGGAAACTCCATCAGCGGGAACCAAGGCAAAGTGCCTTGGTTCCAGCCGACTGACCCCGACCCGTGCGCCCTGAGTTCCCGGGAAGCGCCTCGACTCCCCCCCACAGACCCCAAGCTGCCCCAGGGAAGAGCGGAAACTCCATCAGCGGGAACCAAGGCAAAGTGCCTTGGTTCCAGCCCGGACTGACCCCGACCCGTGCGCCCTGAGTTCCCGGGGAAGCGCCTCGACTCCCCCACAGGTGTGTGTGTAATTCTTGCGTCTCCAGCGGACCCCAAGCTGCCCCAGGGAAGGCGGAAACTCCATCCAGCGGGAACCAAGGCAAAGTGCCTTGGTTCCAGCCGGCTGACCCCGACCCGTGCGCCCTGAGTTCCCGGGGAAGCGCCTCGACTCCCCCCCACAGGACCCCAAGCTGCCCCAGGGAAGGCGGAAACTCCATCAACGGGAACCAAGGCAAAGTGCCTTGGTTCCAGCCCGGACTGACCCCGACCCGTGCGCCCTGAGTTCCCGGGAAGCGCCTCGACTCCCCCCACAGGTGTGTGTGTAATTCTTGCGTCTCCGCGGACCCCAAGCTGCCCCAGGGAAGGCGGAAACTCCATCAGCGGGAACCAAGGCAAAGTGCCTTGGTTCCAGCCCGGACTGACCCCGACCCGTGCGCCCTGAGTTCCCGGGGAAGCGCCTCGACTCCCCCCACAGGTGTGTGGAATCGCGTCCCGGACCCCAAGCTGCCCCAGGGAAGGCGGAAACTCCATCAACGGGAACCAAGGCAAAGTGCCTTGGTTCCAGCCCGGACTGACCCCGACCCGTGCGCCCTGAGTTCCCGGGAAGCGCCTCGACTCCCCCACATGGGACCCCAAGCTGCCCCAGGGAAGGCGGAAACTCCATCAACGGGAACCAAGGCAAAGTGCCTTGGTTCCAGCCAGACTGACCCGACCCGTGCGCCCTGAGTTCCCGGGAAGCGCCTCGACTCCCCCCCACAGGACCCCAAGCTGCCCCAGGGAAGGCGGAAACTCCATCAACGGGAACCAAGGCAAAGTGCCTTGGTTCCAGCCCGGACTGACCCGACCCGTGCGCCCTGAGTTCCCGGGAAGCGCCTCGACTCCCCCCCACAGGTGTTTATCTTGGACCCCAAGCTGCCCCAGGGAAGGCGGAAACTCCATCAGCGGGAACCAAGGCAAAGTGCCTTGGTTCCAGCCGGACTGACCCCGACCCGTGCGCCCTGAGTTCCCGGGGAAGCGCCTCGGCTCCCCCCACAGGTGTGTGTGCAATTCTTGCGTCTCCGCGGACCCCAAGCTGCCCCAGGGAAGGCGGAAACTCCATCAGCGGGAACCAAGGCAAAGTGCCTTGGTTCCAGCCCGGACTGACCCCGACCCGTGCGCCCTGAGTTCCCGGGGAAGCGCCTCGACTCCCCCACAGGTGTGTGTGTAATTCTTGCGTCTCCGCGGACCCCAAGCTGCCCCAGGGAAGGCGGAAACTCCATCAACGGGAACCAAGGCAAAGTGCCTTGGTTCCAGCCCGGACTGACCCGACCCGCGCCCTGAGTTCCCGGGAAGCGCCTCGACTCCCCCACAGTGTGACCCCAAGCTGCCCCAGGGAAGGCGGAAACTCCATCAGCGGGAACCAAGGCAAAGTGCCTTGGTTCCAGCCCGGACTGACCCCGACCCGTGCGCCCTGAGTTCCCGGGAAGCGCCTCGACTCCCCCACAGGTGTGTGTGTAATTCTTGCGTCTCCGCGGACCCCAAGCTGCCCCAGGGAAGGCGGAAACTCCATCAACGGGAACCAAGGCAAAGTGCCTTGGTTCCAGCCCGGACTGACCCGACCCGTGCGCCCTGAGTTCCCGGGAAGCGCCTCGGCTCCCCCACAGACCCCAAGCTGCCCCAGGGAAGGCGGAAACTCCATCAGCGGGAACCAAGGCAAAGTGCCTTGGTTTCCAGCCCGGACTGACCCCGACCCGTGCGCCCTGAGTTCCCGGGAAGCGCCTCGACTCCCCCACAGGTGTGTGTGTAATTCTTGCGTCTCCGCGGACCCCAAGCTGCCCCAGGGAAGGCGGAAACTCCATCAACGGGAACCAAGGCAAAGTGCCTTGGTTCCAGCCCGGACTGACCCCGACCCGTGCGCCCTGAGTTCCCGGGAAGCGCCTCGACTCCCCCACAGACCCCAAGCTGCCCCAGGGAAGGCGGAAACTCCATCAACGGGAACCAAGGCAAAGTGCCTTGGTTCCAGCCCGGACTGACCCCGACCCGTGCGCCCTGAGTTCCCGGGGAAGCGCCTCGACTCCCCCCACAGGTGTGTGTGTAATTCTTGCGTCTCCGCGGACCCCAAGCTGCCCCAGGGAAGGCGGAAACTCCATCAGCGGGAACCAAGGCAAAGTGCCTTGGTTCCAGCCCGGACTGACCCCGACCCGTGCGCCCTGAGTTCCCGGGAAGCGCCTCGACTCCCCCACATTCCCCGGACCCCAAGCTGCCCCAGGGAAGGCGGAAACTCCATCAGCGGGAACCAAGGCAAAGTGCCTTGGTTCCAGCCCGGACTGACCCGACCCGTGCGCCCTGAGTTCCCGGGAAGCGCCTCGACTCCCCCACAGTGTGTGTGGACCCCAAGCTGCCCCAGGGAAGGCGGAAACTCCATCAACGGGAACCAAGGCAAAGTGCCTTGGTTCCAGCCAGACTGACCCCGACCCGTGCGCCCTGAGTTCCCGGGAAGCGCCTCGACTCCCCCACAGGTGTGTGTGTAATTCTTGCGTCTCCGCGGACCCCAAGCTGCCCCAGGGAAGGCGGAAACTCCATCAGCGGGAACCAAGGCAAAGTGCCTTGGTTTCCAGCCCGGACTGACCCCGACCCGTGCGCCCTGAGTTCCCGGGGAAGCGCCTCGACTCCCCCACAGACCCCAAGCTGCCCCAGGGAAGGCGGAAACTCCATCAGCGGGAACCAAGGCAAAGTGCCTTGGTTCCAGCCCGGACTGACCCGACCCGTGCGCCCTGAGTTCCCGGGGAAGCGCCTCGACTCCCCCACAGGTGTGTGTGTAATTCTTGCGTCTCCGCGGACCCCAAGCTGCCCCAGGGGAAGGCGGAAACTCCATCAGCGGGAACCAAGGCAAAGTGCCTTGGTTCCAGCCCGGACTGACCCGACCCGTGCGCCCTGAGTTCCCGGGGAAGCGCCTCGACTCCCCCACAGGACCCCAAGCTGCCCCAGGGAAGGCGGAAACTCCATCAGCGGGAACCAAGGCAAAGTGCCTTGGTTTCCAGCCCGGACTGACCCCGACCCGTGCGCCCTGAGTTCCCGGGGAAGCGCCTCGACTCCCCCACAGGTGTGTGTGTAATTCTTGCGTCTCCGCGGACCCCCAAGCTGCCCCAGGGAAGGCGGAAACTCCATCAGCGGGAACCAAGGCAAAGTGCCTTGGTTCCAGCCAGACTGACCCGACCCGTGCGCCCTGAGTTCCCGGGAAGCGCCTCGACTCCCCCCACAGACCCCAAGCTGCCCCAGGGAAGGCGGAAACTCCATCAGCGGGAACCAAGGCAAAGTGCCTTGGTTCCAGCCCGGACTGACCCGACCCGTGCGCCCTGAGTTCCCGGGGAAGCGCCTCGACTCCCCCACAGGTGTGTGTGTAATTCTTGCGTCTCCGCGGACCCCAAGCTGCCCCAGGGAAGGCGGAAACTCCATCAGCGGGAACCAAGGCAAAGTGCCTTGGTTCCAGCCGGACTGACCCGACCCGTGCGCCCTGAGTTCCCGGGAAGCGCCTCGACTCCCCCACAGACCCCAAGCTGCCCCAGGGAAGGCGGAAACTCCATCAGCGGGAACCAAGGCAAAGTGCCTTGGTTCCAGCCCGGACTGACCCCGACCCGTGCGCCCTGAGTTCCCGGGAAGCGCCTCGACTCCCCCCCACAGGTGTGTGTGTAATTCTTGCGTCTCCGCGGACCCCAAGCTGCCCCAGGGAAGGCGGAAACTCCATCAGCGGGAACCAAGGCAAAGTGCCTTGGTTCCAGCCCGGACTGACCCGACCCGTGCGCCCTGAGTTCCCGGGAAGCGCCTCGACTCCCCCACAGTGTGGGACCCCAAGCTGCCCCAGGGAAGGCGGAAACTCCATCAGCGGGAACCAAGGCAAAGTGCCTTGGTTCCAGCCCGGACTGACCCCGACCCGTGCGCCCTGAGTTCCCGGGAAGCGCCTCGACTCCCCCACAGGTGTGTGTGTAATTCTTGCGTCTCCGCGGACCCCAAGCTGCCCCAGGGAAGGCGGAAACTCCATCAACGGGAACCAAGGCAAAGTGCCTTGGTTCCAGCCCGGACTGACCCCGACCCGTGCGCCCTGAGTTCCCGGGGAAGCGCCTCGACTCCCCCACAGACCCCAAGCTGCCCCAGGGAAGGCGGAAACTCCATCAACGGGAACCAAGGCAAAGTGCCTTGGTTCCAGCCCGGACTGACCCGACCCGTGCGCCCTGAGTTCCCGGGGAAAGCGCCTCGACTCCCCCACAGGTGTGTGTGTAATTCTTGCGTCTCCGCGGACCCCAAGCTGCCCCAGGGAAGGCGGAAACTCCATCAACGGGAACCAAGGCAAAGTGCCTTGGTTCCAGCCCGGACTGACCCGACCCGTGCGCCCTGAGTTCCCCGGGAAGCGCCTCGGCTCCCCCCCACAGGGGACCCCAAGCTGCCCCAGGGAAGGCGGAAACTCCATCAGCGGGAACCAAGGCAAAGTGCCTTGGTTCCAGCCGGACTGACCCGACCCGTGCGCCCTGAGTTCCCGGGGAAGCGCCTCGACTCCCCCACAGGTGTGTGTGTAATTCTTGCGTCTCCGCGGACCCCAAGCTGCCCCAGGGAAGGCGGAAACTCCATCAACGGGAACCAAGGCAAAGTGCCTTGGTTCCAGCCGGACTGACCCGACCCGTGCGCCCTGAGTTCCCGGGAAAGCGCCTCGACTCCCCCCCACAGACCCCAAGCTGCCCCAGGGAAGGCGGAAACTCCATCAGCGGGAACCAAGGCAAAGTGCCTTGGTTCCAGCCCGGACTGACCCCGACCCGTGCGCCCTGAGTTCCCGGGGAAGCGCCTCGACTCCCCCCACAGGTGTGTGTGTAATTCTTGCGTCTCCGCGGACCCCAAGCTGCCCCAGGGAAGGCGGAAACTCCATCAACGGGAACCAAGGCAAAGTGCCTTGGTTCCAGCCCGGACTGACCCCGACCCGTGCGCCCTGAGTTCCCGGGAAGCGCCTCGACTCCCCCCACAGGGGTGGACCCCAAGCTGCCCCAGGGAAGGCGGAAACTCCATCAGCGGGAACCAAGGCAAAGTGCCTTGGTTCCAGCCCGGACTGACCCGACCCGTGCGCCCTGAGTTCCCGGGAAGCGCCTCGACTCCCCCACAGGACCCCAAGCTGCCCCAGGGAAGGCGGAAACTCCATCAGCGGGAACCAAGGCAAAGTGCCTTGGTTCCAGCCCGGACTGACCCCGACCCGTGCGCCCTGAGTTCCCGGGGAAGCGCCTCGGCTCCCCCCCACAGGTGTGTGTGTAATTCTTGCGTCTCCGCGGACCCCAAGCTGCCCCAGGGAAGGCGGAAACTCCATCAGCGGGAACCAAGGCAAAGTGCCTTGGTTCCAGCCAGACTGACCCGACCCGTGCGCCCTGAGTTCCCGGGAAGCGCCTCGACTCCCCCACAGACCCCAAGCTGCCCCAGGGAAGGCGGAAACTCCATCAACGGGAACCAAGGCAAAGTGCCTTGGTTCCAGCCCGGACTGACCCCGACCCGTGCGCCCTGAGTTCCCGGGGAAGCGCCTCGACTCCCCCCACAGGTGTGTGTGTAATTCTTGCGTCTCCGCGGACCCCAAGCTGCCCCAGGGAAGGCGGAAACTCCATCAACGGGAACCAAGGCAAAGTGCCTTGGTTCCAGCCGGACTGACCCGACCCGTGCGCCCTGAGTTCCCGGGAAGCGCCTCGACTCCCCCACAGACCCCAAGCTGCCCCAGGGAAGGCGGAAACTCCATCAACGGGAACCAAGGCAAAGTGCCTTGGTTCCAGCCCGGACTGACCCCGACCCGTGCGCCCTGGGTTCCCGGGGGAAGCGCCTCGACTCCCCCCACAGGTGTGTGTGTAATTCTTGCGTCTCCGCGGACCCCAAGCTGCCCCAGGGAAGGCGGAAACTCCATCAGCGGGAACCAAGGCAAAGTGCCTTGGTTCCAGCCCGGACTGACCCGACCCGTGCGCCCTGAGTTCCCGGGGAAGCGCCTCGACTCCCCCACAGGGACCCCAAGCTGCCCCAGGGAAGGCGGAAACTCCATCAACGGGAACCAAGGCAAAGTGCCTTGGTTCCAGCCCGGTTGACCCCGACCCGTGCGCCCTGAGTTCCCGGGAAGCGCCTCGACTCCCCCCCACAGGGTGTGTGTAATTCTTGCGTCTCCGCGGACCCCAAGCTGCCCCAGGGAAGGCGGAAACTCCATCAACGGGAACCAAGGCAAAGTGCCTTGGTTCCAGCCAGACTGACCCCGACCCGTGCGCCCCTGAGTTCCCGGGAAGCGCCTCGACTCCCCCACAGGACCCCAAGCTGCCCCAGGGAAGGCGGAAACTCCATCAACGGGAACCAAGGCAAAGTGCCTTGGTTCCAGCCGGACTGACCCCGACCCGTGCGCCCTGAGTTCCGGGGAAGCGCCTCGACTCCCCCACAGGTGTGTGTGTAATTCTTGCGTCTCCGCGGACCCCAAGCTGCCCCAGGGAAGGCGGAAACTCCATCAACGGGAACCAAGGCAAAGTGCCTTGGTTCCAGCCAGGTGACCCCGACCCGTGCGCCCTGAGTTCCCGGGGAAGCGCCTCGACTCCCCCACAGACCCCAAGCTGCCCCAGGGAAGGCGGAAACTCCATCAGCGGGAACCAAGGCAAAGTGCCTTGGTTCCAGCCCGGACTGACCCGACCCGTGCGCCCTGAGTTCCCGGGAAGCGCCTCGACTCCCCCACAGGTGTGTGTGTAATTCTTGCGTCTCCGCGGACCCCAAGCTGCCCCAGGGAAGGCGGAAACTCCATCAACGGGGAACCAAGGCAAAGTGCCTTGGTTCCAGCCAGACTGACCCGACCCGTGCGCCCTGAGTTCCCGGGAAGCGCCTCGACTCCCCCCACAGACCCCAAGCTGCCCCAGGGAAGGCGGAAACTCCATCAGCGGGAACCAAGGCAAAGTGCCTTGGTTCCAGCCGGACTGACCCCGACCCGTGCGCCCTGAGTTCCCGGGAAGCGCCTCGACTCCCCCCACAGGTGTGTGTGTAATTCTTGCGTCTCCGCGGACCCCAAGCTGCCCCAGGGAAGGCGGAAACTCCATCAGCGGGAACCAAGGCAAAGTGCCTTGGTTCCAGCCCGGACTGACCCGACCCGTGCGCCCTGAGTTCCCGGGAAGCGCCTCGACTCCCCCACAGGACCCCAAGCTGCCCCAGGGAAGGCGGAAACTCCATCAACGGGAACCAAGGCAAAGTGCCTTGGTTCCAGCCCGGACTGACCCCGACCCGTGCGCCCTGAGTTCCCGGGGAAGCGCCTCGACTCCCCCACAGGTGTGTGTGTAATTCTTGCGTCTCCGCGGACCCCAAGCTGCCCCAGGGAAGGCGGAAACTCCATCAACGGGAACCAAGGCAAAGTGCCTTGGTTCCAGCCCGGACTGACCCCGACCCGTGCGCCCTGAGTTCCCGGGAAGCGCCTCCGACTCCCCCACAGACCCCAAGCTGCCCCAGGGAAGGCGGAAACTCCATCAACGGGAACCAAGGCAAAGTGCCTTGGTTTCCAGCCCGCTGACCCGACCCGTGCGCCCTGAGTTCCCGGGAAGCGCCTCGACTCCCCCACAGGTGTGTGTGTAATTCTTGCGTCTCCGCGGACCCCCAAGCTGCCCCAGGGAAGGCGGAAACTCCATCAACGGGAACCAAGGCAAAGTGCCTTGGTTCCAGCCCGGACTGACCCCGACCCGTGCGCCCTGAGTTCCCGGGAAGCGCCTCGACTCCCCCCACATGTAATTCTTGCGACCCCAAGCTGCCCCAGGGAAGGCGGAAACTCCATCAACGGGAACCAAGGCAAAGTGCCTTGGTTCCAGCCCGGACTGACCCCGACCCGTGCGCCCTGAGTTCCCGGAAACGCCTCGACTCCCCCCACAGACCCCAAGCTGCCCCAGGGAAGGCGGAAACTCCATCAACGGGAACCAAGGCAAAGTGCCTTGGTTCCAGCCGGACTGACCCGACCCGTGCGCCCTGAGTTCCCGGGAAGCGCCTCGACTCCCCCACAGGACCCCAAGCTGCCCCAGGGAAGGCGGAAACTCCATCAACGGGAACCAAGGCAAAGTGCCTTGGTTCCAGCCCGGACTGACCCGACCCGTGCGCCCTGAGTTCCCGGGAAGCGCCTCGACTCCCCCCACAGGTGTGTGTGTAATTCTTGCGTCTCCGCGGACCCCAAGCTGCCCCAGGGAAGGCGGAAACTCCATCAGCGGGAACCAAGGCAAAGTGCCTTGGTTCCAGCCGTGACCCGACCCGTGCGCCCTGAGTTCCCGGGAAGCGCCTCGACTCCCCCCCACAGACCCCAAGCTGCCCCAGGGAAGGCGGAAACTCCATCAGCGGGAACCAAGGCAAAGTGCCTTGGTTCCAGCCCGGACTGACCCCGACCCGTGCGCCCTGAGTTCCCGGGAAAGCGCCTCGACTCCCCCACAGGTGTGTGTGTAATTCTTGCGTCTCCGCGGACCCCAAGCTGCCCCAGGGAAGAGCGGAAACTCCATCAACGGGAACCAAGGCAAAGTGCCTTGGTTCCAGCCAGACTGACCCCGACCCGTGCGCCCTGAGTTCCCGGGAAGCGCCTCGACTCCCCCCACAGACCCCAAGCTGCCCCAGGGAAGGCGGAAACTCCATCAGCGGGAACCAAGGCAAAGTGCCTTGGTTCCAGCCCGGACTGACCCGACCCGTGCGCCCTGAGTTCCCGGAAGCGCCTCGACTCCCCCACAGGTGTGTGTGTAATTCTTGCGTCTCCGCGGACCCCAAGCTGCCCCAGGGAAGGCGGAAACTCCATCAACGGGAACCAAGGCAAAGTGCCTTGGTTCCAGCCGGACTGACCCGACCCGTGCGCCCTGAGTTCCCGGGAAGCGCCTCGACTCCCCCCACAGACCCCAAGCTGCCCCAGGGAAGGCGGAAACTCCATCAACGGGAACCAAGGCAAAGTGCCTTGGTTCCAGCCCGGACTGACCCCGACCCGTGCGCCCTGAGTTCCCGGGGAAGCGCCTCGACTCCCCCACAGGTGTGTGTGTAATTCTTGCGTCTCCAGCGGACCCCAAGCTGCCCCCAGGGAAGGCGGAAACTCCATCAGCGGGAACCAAGGCAAAGTGCCTTGGTTCCAGCCCGGACTGACCCCGACCCGTGCGCCCTGAGTTCCCGGGAAAGCGCCTCGACTCCCCCACAGACCCCAAGCTGCCCCAGGGAAGGCGGAAACTCCATCAGCGGGAACCAAGGCAAAGTGCCTTGGTTCCAGCCCGGACTGACCCCGACCCGTGCGCCCTGAGTTCCCGGGAAGCGCCTCGACTCCCCCACAGGTGTGTGTGTAATTCTTGCGTCTCCGCGGACCCCAAGCTGCCCCAGGGAAGGCGGAAACTCCATCAACGGGAACCAAGGCAAAGTGCCTTGGTTCCAGCCGGACTGACCCGACCCGTGCGCCCTGAGTTCCCGGGAAGCGCCTCGACTCCCCCCACAGGGGGTGAACGCCCCCGGACCCCAAGCTGCCCCAGGGAAGGCGGAAACTCCATCAGCGGGAACCAAGGCAAAGTGCCTTGGTTCCAGCCCGGACTGACCCGACCCGTGCGCCCTGAGTTCCGGGAAGCGCCTCGACTCCCCCACAGGTGTGTGTGTAATTCTTGCGTCTCCGGACCCCAAGCTGCCCCAGGGAAGGCGGAAACTCCATCAGCGGGAACCAAGGCAAAGTGCCTTGGTTCCAGCCAGACTGACCCCGACCCGTGCGCCCTGAGTTCCCGGGAAGCGCCTCGACTCCCCCACAGGTGTGTGTGTAATTCTTGCGTCTCCGCGGACCCCAAGCTGCCCCAGGGAAGGCGGAAACTCCATCAGCGGGAACCAAGGCAAAGTGCCTTGGTTCCAGCCGGACTGACCCCGACCCGTGCGCCCTGAGTTCCCGGGAAGCGCCTCGACTCCCCCACAGGACCCCAAGCTGCCCCAGGGAAGGCGGAAACTCCATCAGCGGGAACCAAGGCAAAGTGCCTTGGTTCCAGCCCGACTGACCCGACCCGTGCGCCCTGAGTTCCCGGGGAAGCGCCTCGGCTCCCCCACAGGTGTGTGTGTAATTCTTGCGTCTCCGCGGACCCCAAGCTGCCCCAGGGAAGGCGGGAAACTCCATCAGCGGGAACCAAGGCAAAGTGCCTTGGTTTCCAGCCGGACTGACCCCGACCCGTGCGCCCTGAGTTCCCGGGGAAGCGCCTCGACTCCCCCACAGGTGTGTGTGTAATTCTTGCGTCCCGCGGACCCCAAGCTGCCCCAGGGAAGGCGGAAACTCCATCAACGGGAACCAAGGCAAAGTGCCTTGGTTCCAGCCAGACTGACCCGTGCGCCCTGAGTTCCCGGGAAGCGCCTCGACTCCCCCACAGGACCCCAAGCTGCCCCAGGGAAGGCGGAAACTCCATCAACGGGAACCAAGGCAAAGTGCCTTGGTTCCAGCCCGGACTGACCCCGACCCGTGCGCCCTGAGTTCCCGGGGAAGCGCCTCGACTCCCCCACAGGTGTGTGTGTAATTCTTGCGTCTCCAGCGGACCCCAAGCTGCCCCAGGGAAGGCGGAAACTCCATCAACGGGAACCAAGGCAAAGTGCCTTGGTTCCAGCCCGGACTGACCCCGACCCGTGCGCCCTGAGTTCCCGGGAAGCGCCTCGACTCCCCCACAGACCCCAAGCTGCCCCAGGGAAGGCGGAAACTCCATCAGCGGGAACCAAGGCAAAGTGCCTTGGTTCCAGCCCGGCTGACCCGACCCGTGCGCCCTGAGTTCCCGGGGAAGCGCCTCGGCTCCCCCCACAGGTGTGTGTGTAATTCTTGCGTCTCCGCGGACCCCAAGCTGCCCCAGGGAAGGCGGAAACTCCATCAACGGGAACCAAGGCAAAGTGCCTTGGTTTCCAGCCGAGACTGACCCGACCCGTGCGCCCTGAGTTCCCGGGGAAGCGCCTCGACTCCCCCACAGGTGTGTGTGTAATTCTTGCGTCTCCGCGGACCCCAAGCTGCCCCAGGGAAGGCGGAAACTCCATCAGCGGGAACCAAGGCAAAGTGCCTTGGTTCCAGCCCGGACTGACCCCGACCCGTGCGCCCTGAGTTCCCGGGAAGCGCCTCGACTCCCCCACAGACCCCAAGCTGCCCCAGGGAAGGCGGAAACTCCATCAGCGGGAACCAAGGCAAAGTGCCTTGGTTCCAGCCGGACTGACCCCGACCCGTGCGCCCTGAGTTCCCGGGAAGCGCCTCGACTCCCCCCCACAGGTGTGTGTGTAATTCTTGCGTCTCCGCGGACCCCAAGCTGCCCCAGGGAAGGCGGAAACTCCATCAACGGGAACCAAGGCAAAGTGCCTTGGTTCCAGCCCGGACTGACCCGACCCGTGCGCCCTGAGTTCCCGGGAAAGCGCCTCGACTCCCCCACGGACCCCAAGCTGCCCCAGGGAAGGCGGAAACTCCATCAGCGGGAACCAAGGCAAAGTGCCTTGGTTCCAGCCCGGACTGACCCCGACCCGTGCGCCCTGAGTTCCCGGGAAGCGCCTCGACTCCCCCACAGGTGTGTGTGTAATTCTTGCGTCTCCGCGGACCCCAAGCTGCCCCAGGGGAAGAGCGGAAACTCCATCAGCGGGAACCAAGGCAAAGTGCCTTGGTTCCAGCCCGGACTGACCCGACCCGTGCGCCCTGAGTTCCCGGGAAGCGCCTCGACTCCCCCACAGGGTGTGATGCCCCGGACCCCAAGCTGCCCCAGGGAAGGCGGAAACTCCATCAGCGGGAACCAAGGCAAAGTGCCTTGGTTCCAGCCCGGACTGACCCCGACCCGTGCGCCCCTGAGTTCCCGGGAAGCGCCTCGACTCCCCCCACAGGTGTGTGTGTAATTCTTGCGTCTCCGCGGACCCCAAGCTGCCCCAGGGAAGGCGGAAACTCCATCAACGGGAACCAAGGCAAAGTGCCTTGGTTCCAGCCCGGACTGACCCGACCCGTGCGCCCTGAGTTCCCGGGAAGCGCCTCGACTCCCCCACAGGGGACCCCAAGCTGCCCCAGGGAAGGCGGAAACTCCATCAACGGGAACCAAGGCAAAGTGCCTTGGTTCCAGCCCGGACTGACCCCGACCCGTGCGCCCTGAGTTCCCGGGAAGCGCCTCGACTCCCCCACGGACCCCAAGCTGCCCCAGGGAAGGCGGAAACTCCATCAGCGGGAACCAAGGCAAAGTGCCTTGGTTCCAGCCGGACTGACCCCGACCCGTGCGCCCTGAGTTCCCGGGAAGCGCCTCGACTCCCCCACAGGTGTGTGTGTAATTCTTGCGTCTCCGCGGACCCCAAGCTGCCCCAGGGAAGGCGGAAACTCCATCAGCGGGAACCAAGGCAAAGTGCCTTGGTTCCAGCCGGACTGACCCCGACCCGTGCGCCCTGAGTTCCCGGGGAAGCGCCTCGACTCCCCCCACAGACCCCAAGCTGCCCCAGGGAAGGCGGAAACTCCATCAGCGGGAACCAAGGCAAAGTGCCTTGGTTCCAGCCCGGACTGACCCGACCCGTGCGCCCCTGAGTTCCCGGGAAGCGCCTCGACTCCCCCACAGGTGTGTGTGTAATTCTTGCGTCTCCGCGGACCCCAAGCTGCCCCAGGGAAGGCGGAAACTCCATCAGCGGGAACCAAGGCAAAGTGCCTTGGTTCCAGCCGGACTGACCCGACCCGTGCGCCCTGAGTTCCCGGGGAGACGCCTCGACTCCCCCCACAGACCCCAAGCTGCCCCAGGGAAGGCGGAAACTCCATCAACGAGGAACCAAGGCAAAGTGCCTTGGTTCCAGCCCGGACTGACCCCGACCCGTGCGCCCTGAGTTCCCGGGGAAGCGCCTCGACTCCCCCACAGGTGTGTGTGTAATTCTTGCGTCTCCGCGGACCCCAAGCTGCCCCAGGGAAGAGGCGGAAACTCCATCAGCGGGAACCAAGGCAAAGTGCCCTTGGTTCCAGCCGGACTGACCCGACCGCCCGTGCCCCTGAGTTCCCGGGGAAGCGCCTCGACTCCCCCCACAGGTGTGTGTGTAATTCTTGCGTCCCCGCGGACCCCAAGCTGCCCCAGGGAAGAGCGGAAACTCCATCAACGGGAACCAAGGCAAAGTGCCTTGGTTCCAGCCGGACTGACCCGACCCGTGCGCCCTGAGTTCCCGGGAAACGCCTCGACTCCCCCACAGACCCCAAGCTGCCCCAGGGAAGGCGGAAACTCCATCAGCGGGAACCAAGGCAAAGTGCCTTGGTTCCAGCCCGGACTGACCCCGACCCGTGCGCCCTGAGTTCCCGGGAAGCGCCTCGACTCCCCCACAGGTGTGTGTGTAATTCTTGCGTCTCCGCGGACCCCAAGCTGCCCCAGGGAAGGCGGAAACTCCATCAACGGGAACCAAGGCAAAGTGCCTTGGTTCCAGCCGAGGACCCCGACCCGTGCGCCCCTGAGTTCCCGGGAAGCGCCTCGACCCCCCCACAGACCCCAAGCTGCCCCAGGGAAGGCGGAAACTCCATCAGCGGGAACCAAGGCCAAAGTGCCTTGGTTCCAGCCCGGACTGACCCGACCCGTGCGCCCTGAGTTCCCGGGAAGCGCCTCGACTCCCCCCACAGGTGTGTGTGTAATTCTTGCGTCTCCGCGGACCCCAAGCTGCCCCAGGGAAGGCGGAAACTCCATCAGCGGGAACCAAGGCAAAGTGCCCTTGGTTTCCAGCCCGGACTGACCCGACCCGTGCGCCCTGAGTTCCCGGGAAGCGCCTCGACTCCCCCACAGACCCCAAGCTGCCCCAGGGAAGGCGGAAACTCCATCAGCGGGAACCAAGGCAAAGTGCCTTGGTTCCAGCCCGGACTGACCCCGACCCGTGCGCCCTGAGTTCCCGGGAAGCGCCTCGACTCCCCCCCCACAGACCCCAAGCTGCCCCAGGGAAGGCGGAAACTCCATCAACGGGAACCAAGGCAAAGTGCCTTGGTTCCACCGAGCTGACCCGACCGTGCGCCCTGAGTTCCCGGGAAGCGCCTCGACTCCCCCCACAGGTGTGTGTGTAATTCTTGCGTCTCCGCGGACCCCAAGCTGCCCCAGGGAAGGCGGAAACTCCATCAACGGGAACCAAGGCAAAGTGCCTTGGTTCCAGCCCGGACTGACCCCGACCCGTGCGCCCTGAGTTCCCGGGAGCGCCTCGGCTCCCCCACGGACCCCAAGCTGCCCCAGGGGAAGGCGGAAACTCCATCAGCGGGAACCAAGGCAAAGTGCCCTTGGTTCCAGCCCGGCTGACCCGACCCGTGCGCCCTGAGTTCCCGGGGAAACGCCTCGGCTCCCCCCACAGGTGTGTGTGTAATTCTTGCGTCTCCGCGGACCCCAAGCTGCCCCAGGGAAGGCGGAAACTCCATCAGCGGGAACCAAGGCAAAGTGCCTTGGTTTCCAGCCGGACTGACCCCGACCCGTGCGCCCTGAGTTCCCGGGAAGCGCCTCGACTCCCCCCCCACAGGCCCCCCGCTGCCCAGGGAAGGCGGAAACTCCATCAGCGGGAACCAAGGCAAAGTGCCTTGGTTCCAGCCCGGACTGACCCGACCCGTGCCCTGAGTTCCCGGGAAGCGCCTCGACTCCCCCACAGGTGTGTGTGTAATTCTTGCGTCTCCGCGGACCCCAAGCTGCCCCAGGGAAGGCGGAAACTCCATCAACGGGAACCAAGGCAAAGTGCCTTGGTTCCAGCCGAACTGACCCGACCCGTGCGCCCTGAGTTCCCGGAAGCGCCTCGGCTCCCCCACAGGTGTGTGTGTAATTCTTGCGTCTCCGCGGACCCCAAGCTGCCCCAGGGAAGGCGGAAACTCCATCAGCGGGAACCAAGGCAAAAGTGCCTTGGTTCCAGCCCGGACTGACCCGACCCGTGCGCCCTGAGTTCCCGGGAAGCGCCTCGACTCCCCCCACAGGTGTGTGTGTGTTCTGCGTCCCGCGGACCCCAAGCTGCCCCAGGGAAGGCGGAAACTCCATCAACGGGACCAAGGCAAAGTGCCTTGGTTCCAGCCCGGACTGACCCCGACCCGTGCGCCCTGAGTTCCCGGGAAGCGCCTCGACTCCCCCACAGGTGTGTGCAATTCTGCGTCTCCGCGGACCCCAAGCTGCCCCAGGGAAGAGCGGAAACTCCATCAACAGGGAACCAAGGCAAAGTGCCTTGGTTTCCAGCCGACTGACCCGACCCGTGCGCCCTGAGTTCCCGGGAAGCGCCTCGGCTCCCCCACAGGTGTGTGTGTAATTCTTGCGTCTCCGCGGACCCCAAGCTGCCCCAGGGAAGGCGGAAACTCCATCAACGGGAACCAAGGCAAAAGTGCCTTGGTTCCAGCCAGACGACCCGACCCGTGCGCCCTGAGTTCCCGGGAAGCGCCTCGGCTCCCCACAGACCCCAAGCTGCCCCAGGGAAGGCGGAAACTCCATCAACGGGAACCAAGGCAAAGTGCCTTGGTTCCAGCCGGACTGACCCCGACCCGTGCGCCCTGAGTTCCCGGGAAGCGCCTCGACTCCCCCCCCAGTGTGTGTGTAATTCTTGCGTCTCCGCGGACCCCAAGCTGCCCCAGGGAAGGCGGAAACTCCATCAACGGGAACCAAGGCAAAGTGCCTTGGTTCCAGCCCGGACTGACCCCGACCCGTGCGCCCTGAGTTCCCGGGAAGCGCCTCGACTCCCCCCACAGACCCCAAGCTGCCCCAGGGAAGGCGGAAGCTCCATCAGCGGGAACCAAGGCAAAGTGCCTTGGTTCCAGCCCAGACTGACCCCGACCCGTGCGCCCTGGGTTCCCGGGGGAAACGCCTCGACTCCCCCACAGTGTGTGGGCTTGCGTCTCCGCGGACCCCAAGCTGCCCCAGGGAAGGCGGAAACTCCATCAGCGGGAACCAAGGCAAAGTGCCTTGGTTCCAGCCCGGACTGACCCCGACCCGTGCGCCCTGAGTTCCCGGGAAGCGCCTCGACTCCCCCCCACAGGTGTGTGTGTAATTCTTGCGTCTCCGCGGACCCCAAGCTGCCCCAGGGAAGGCGGAAACTCCATCAGCGGGAACCAAGGCAAAGTGCCTTGGTTCCAGCCCGGACGACCCCGACCCGTGCGCCCTGAGTTCCGCGGAAGCGCCTCGACCCCCCCACAGACCCCAAGCTGCCCCAGGGAAGAGCGGAAACTCCATCAACGGGAACCAAGGCAAAGTGCCTTGGTTCCAGCCGGATGACCCCGACCCGTGCGCCCTGAGTTCCCGGGGAAGCGCCTCGACTCCCCCACAGGTGTGTGTGTAATTCTTGCGTCTCCAGGGCCCCCAAGCTGCCCCAGGGAAGGCGGAAACTCCATCAACGGGAACCAAGGCAAAGTGCCTTGGTTCCAGCCCGGATGACCCCGACCCGTGCGCCCTGAGTTCCCGGGGAAGCGCCTCGAGCTCCCCCACAGGTGTGTGTGTAATTCTTGCGTCTCCGCGGACCCCAAGCTGCCCCAGGGAAGGCGGAAACTCCATCAGCGGGGAACCAAGGCAAAGTGCCTTGGTTCCAGCCGGACTGACCCCGACCCGTGCGCCCTGAGTTCCCGGAAGCGCCTCGACTCCCCCACAGGGTGGGCGTCCCGGGACCCCAAGCTGCCCCAGGGAAGGCGGAAACTCCATCAACGGGAACCAAGGCAAAGTGCCTTGGTTTCCAGCCGGACTGACCCCGACCCGTGCGCCCTGAGTTCCCGGGGAAGCGCCTCGACTCCCCCACAGGTGTGTGTGTAATTCTTGCGTCTCCGCGGACCCCAAGCTGCCCCAGGGAAGGCGGAAACTCCATCAGCGGGAACCAAGGCAAAGTGCCTTGGTTCCAGCCAGGACTGACCCCGACCCGTGCGCCCTGAGTTCCCGGGAAGCGCCTCGACTCCCCCCACAGACCCCAAGCTGCCCCAGGGAAGAGCGGGAAACTCCATCAGCGGGAACCAAGGCAAAGTGCCTTGGTTCCAGCCCGGACTGACCCCGACCCGTGCGCCCTGAGTTCCCGGGGAAGCGCCTCGACTCCCCCCACAGGTGTGTGTGTAATTCTTGCGTCCGCGGACCCCAAGCTGCCCCAGGGAAGGCGGAAACTCCATCCGGGGAACCAAGGCAAAGTGCCTTGGTTCCAGCCCGACTGACCCGACCCGTGCGCCCTGAGTTCCCGGGAAAGCGCCTCGACTCCCCACAGGTGTGTGTGCAATTCTTGCGTCTCCGCGGACCCCAAGCTGCCCCAGGGAAGGCGGAAACTCCATCAGCGGGAACCAAGGCAAAGTGCCTTGGTTCCAGCCCGGACTGACCCCGACCCGTGCGCCCTGAGTTCCCGGGAAGCGCCTCGACTCCCCCCACAGACCCCAAGCTGCCCCAGGGAAGGCGGAAACTCCATCAGCAGGAACCAAGGCAAAGTGCCTTGGTTCCAGCCCCAGACTGCCCCCACCGTGCGCCTTGAGTTCCCGGGAAAGCGCCTCGACTCCCCACAGGTGTGTGTGTAATTCTTGCGTCTCCAGCGGACCCCAAGCTGCCCCAGGGAAGGCGGAAACTCCATCAGCGGGAACCAAGGCAAAGTGCCTTGGTTTCCAGCCGGACTGACCCGACCCGTGCGCCCTGAGTTCCGGGGAAGCGCCTCGACTCCCCACAGGTGTGTGGTAATTCTTGCGTCTCCCCCGGACCCAAGCTGCCCCAGGGAAGGCGGAAACTCCATCAGCGGGAACCAAGGCAAAGTGCCTTGGTTCCAGCCAGACTGACCCGACCCGTGCGCCCTGAGTTCCCGGAAACGCCTCGGCTCCCCCACATCGACCCCAAGCTGCCCCAGGGAAGAGCGGAAACTCCATCAGCGGGAACCAAGGCAAAGTGCCTTGGTTCCAGCCGGACTGACCCGACCCGTGCGCCCTAAGTTCCCGGGGAAGCGCCTCGACTCCCCCACAGGTGTGTGTGTGTAATTCTTTGCGTCTCCGCGGACCCCAAGCTGCCCCAGGGAAGGCGGAAACTCCATCAACAGGAACCAAGGCAAAGTGCCTTGGTTCCAG
>JAJIBD010029897.1:0-18540 GCA_021461705.1 Cryptotis parvus
CCACAGCTGCCCCAGGGAAGGCGGAAACTCCATCAGCGGGAACCAAGGCAAAGTGCCTTGGTTCCAGCCAGACTGACCCGACCCGTGCGCCCTAAGTTCCCGGGAAGCGCCTCGACTCCCCCACACCCCAAGCTGCCCCAGGGAAGGCGGAAACTCCATCAGCGGGAACCAAGGCAAAGTGCCTTGGTTCCAGCCAGACTGACCCGACCCGTGCGCCCTGAGTTCCCGGGAAGCGCCTCGGCTCCCCCCACAGGTGTGTGAGCAATTCTTGCGTCTCCGCGGACCCCAAGCTGCCCCAGGGAGAGGCGGAAACTCCATCAACGGGAACCAAGGCAAAAGTGCCTTGGTTCCAGCCCCGGACTGACCCGACCCGTGCGCCCTGAGTTCCCGGGGAAGCGCCTCGACTCCCCCACAGGTGTGTGGGTAATTCTTGCGTCTCCAGCGGACCCCAAGCTGCCCCAGGGAAGGCGGAAACTCCATCAGCGGGAACCAAGGCAAAGTGCCTTGGTTCCAGCCAGACTGACCCCGACCCGTGCGCCCTGAGTTCCCGGGAAGCGCCTCGACTCCCCACAGGTGTGTGGTAATTGGGTGGGGGCCCAAGCTGCCCCAGGGAAGGCGGAAACTCCATCAGCGGGAACCAAGGCAAAGTGCCTTGGTTCCAGCCCGGACTGACCCGACCCGTGCGCCCTGAGTTCCCGGGGAGCGCCTCGACTCCCCCACAGGTGTGTGAGTAATTCTTGCGTCTCCAGCGGACCCCAAGCTGCCCCAGGGAAGGCGGAAACTCCATCAGCGGGAACCAAGGCAAAGTGCCTTGGTTCCAGCCCGGACTGACCCGACCCGTGCGCCCTGAGTTCCCGGGGAAGCGCCTCGACTCCCCCACAGGTGTGTGAGTAATTCTTGCGTCTCCATGGACCCCAAGCTGCCCCAGGGAAGGCGGAAACTCCATCAACGGGAACCAAGGCAAAGTGCCTTGGTTCCAGCCCGGACTGACCCGACCCGTGCGCCCTGAGTTCCCGGGAAGCGCCTCGGCTCCCCCACAGGTGTGTGGTAATTCTTGCGTCTCCGCGGACCCCAAGCTGCCCCAGGGAAGGCGGAAACTCCATCAGCGGGAACCAAGGCAAAGTGCCTTGGTTCCAGCCAGACTGACCCCGACCCGTGCGCCCCTGAGTTCCCGGGGGAAGCGCCTCGACTCCCCCACAGGTGTGTGAGTAATTCTTGCGTCTCCAGCGGACCCCAAGCTGCCCCAGGGAAGGCGGAAACTCCATCAACGGGAACCAAGGCAAAGTGCCTTGGTTCCAGCCGGACTGACCCCGACCCGTGCGCCCTGAGTTCCCGGGAAGCGCCTCGGCTCCCCCACAGGTGGGACCCCAGCTGCCCCAGGGAAGGCGGAAACTCCATCAGCGGGAACCAAGGCAAAGTGCCTTGGTTCCAGCCCGGACTGACCCGACCCGTGCGCCCTGAGTTCCCGGGAAGCGCCTCGAGCTCCCCCACAGGTGTGTGAGTAATTCTTGCGTCTCCGCGGACCCCAAGCTGCCCCAGGGGAAGGCGGAAACTCCATCAGCGGGGAACCAAGGCAAAGTGCCTTGGTTCCAGCCCGGACTGACCCGACCCGTGCGCCCTGAGTTCCCGGGGAAGCGCCTCGACTCCCCCACAGGTGTGTGAGTAATTCTTGCGTCTCCGCGGACCCCAAGCTGCCCCAGGGAAGGCGGAAACTCCATCAACGGGAACCAAGGCAAAAGTGCCTTGGTTTCCAGCCCGGACTGACCCCGACCCGTGCGCCCTGAGTTCCCGGGAAGCGCCTCGGCTCCCCCACAGGTGTGTGTGTAATTCTTGCGTCTCCGCGGACCCCAAGCTGCCCCAGGGAAGGCGGAAACTCCATCAGCGGGAACCAAGGCAAAGTGCCTTGGTTCCAGCCAGACTGACCCCGACCCGTGCGCCCTGAGTTCCCGGGAAGCGCCTCGGCTCCCCCACATGACCCCAAGCTGCCCCAGGGAAGGCGGAAACTCCATCAGCGGGAACCAAGGCAAAAGTGCCTTGGTTCCAGCCGGACTGACCCGACCCGTGCGCCCTGAGTTCCCGGGAAGCGCCTCGGCTCCCCCACAGGTGTGTGGGTAATTCTTGCGTCTCCCTGGACCCCAAGCTGCCCCAGGGAAGGCGGAAACTCCATCAGCGGGAACCAAGGCAAAGTGCCTTGGTTCCAGCCGGACTGACCCGACCCGTGCGCCCTGAGTTCCCGGGAAGCGCCTCGGCTCCCCCCCACAGGTGTGTGGGTAATTCTTGCGTCTCCGCGGACCCCAAGCTGCCCCAGGGAAGGCGGAAACTCCATCAGCGGGAACCAAGGCAAAGTGCCTTGGTTCCAGCCCGGACTGACCCGACCCGTGCGCCCTGAGTTCCCGGGAAGCGCCTCGACTCCCCACGGGTGGGGGGCACCACGGACCCCAAGCTGCCCCAGGGAAGAGGCGGAAACTCCATCAGCGGGAACCAAGGCAAAGTGCCTTGGTTCCAGCCCGGACTGACCCGACCCGTGCGCCCTGAGTTCCCGGGAAGCGCCTCGACTCCCCCACAGGTGTGTGGGTAATTCTTGCGTCTCCGCGGACCCCCAAGCTGCCCCAGGGAAGGCGGAAACTCCATCAGCGGGAACCAAGGCAAAGTGCCTTGGTTCCAGCCCGGACTGACCCCGACCCGTGCGCCCTGAGTTCCCGGGAAGCGCCTCGGCTCCCCCCACAGGTGTGTGGGTAATTCTTGCGTCTCCGCGGACCCCAAGCTGCCCCAGGGGAAGGCGGAAACTCCATCAGCGGGAACCAAGGCAAAGTGCCTTGGTTCCAGCCAGGACTGACCCCGACCCGTGCGCCCTGAGTTCCCGGGGAAGCGCCTCGACTCCCCCCCACAGGTGTGTGGTAATTCTTGCGTCTCCGCGGACCCCAAGCTGCCCCAGGGAAGGCGGAAACTCCATCAGCGGGAACCAAGGCAAAGTGCCTTGGTTCCAGCCCGGACTGACCCGACCCGTGCGCCCTGAGTTCCCGGGAAGCGCCTCGACTCCCCCACAGGTGTGTGTGTAATTCTTGCGTCTCCGCGGACCCCAAGCTGCCCCAGGGAAGGCGGAAACTCCATCAACGGGAACCAAGGCAAAGTGCCTTGGTTCCAGCAGCTGACCCCGACCCGTGCGCCCTGAGTTCCGGGAAAGCGCCTCGGCTCCCCACAGACCCCAAGCTGCCCCAGGGAAGGCGGAAACTCCATCAGCGGGAACCAAGGCAAAGTGCCTTGGTTCCAGCCCAACTGACCCCGACCCGTGCGCCCTGAGTTCCCGGGAAGCGCCTCGACTCCCCCCACAGGTGTGTGTGTAATTCTTGCGTCTCCGCGGACCCCAAGCTGCCCCAGGGAAGGCGGAAACTCCATCAGCGGGAACCAAGGCAAAGTGCCTTGGTTCCAGCCAGCTGACCCGACCGTGCGCCCTGAGTTCCCGGGAAGCGCCTCGACTTCCCCACAGACCCCAAGCTGCCCCAGGGAAGGCGGAAACTCCATCCACGGGAACCAAGGCAAAGTGCCTTGGTTCCAGCCCGGACTGACCCGACCCGTGCGCCCTGAGTTCCGGGAAGCGCCTCGACTCCCCACGGACCCCAAGCTGCCCCAGGGAAGGCGGAAACTCCATCAGCGGGAACCAAGGCAAAGTGCCTTGGTTCCAGCCCGGACTGACCCCGACCCGTGCGCCCTGAGTTCCCGGGAAGCGCCTCGACTCCCCCACAGGTGTGTGGTAATTCTTGCGTCTCCGCGGACCCCAAGCTGCCCCAGGGAAGGCGGAAACTCCATCAGCGGGAACCAAGGCAAAGTGCCTTGGTTCCAGCCCGGACTGACCCGACCCGTGCGCCCTGAGTTCCCGGGAAGCGCCTCGACTCCCCCACAGGTGTGTGTGTAATTCTTGCGTCTCCGCGGACCCCAAGCTGCCCCAGGGGAAGGCGGAAACTCCATCAGCGGGAACCAAGGCAAAGTGCCTTGGTTCCAGCCCGGACTGACCCCGACCCGTGGCCCTGAGTTCCCGGGAAGCGCCTCGACTCCCCACACAGCCCAAAGCTGCCCCAGGGAAGGCGGAAACTCCATCAACGGGAACCAAGGCAAAGTGCCTTGGTTCCAGCCGAGACTGACCCGACCCGTGCGCCCTGAGTTCCCGGGGAAGCGCCTCGACTCCCCCACAGGTGTGTGGCAATTCTTGCGTCTCCGCGGACCCCAAGCTGCCCCAGGGAAGAGGCGGAAACTCCATCAACGGGAACCAAGGCAAAGTGCCTTGGTTCCAGCCCGGACTGACCCGACCCGTGCGCCCTGAGTTCCCGGGAAGCGCCTCGACTCCCCACAGGTGTGTGGGTAATTCTTGCGTCTCCGTGGACCCCAAGCTGCCCCCAGGGAAGAGCGGAAACTCCATCAACGGGAACCAAGGCAAAGTGCCTTGGTTCCAGCCGGACTGACCCCGACCCGTGCGCCCTGAGTTCCCGGGAAGCGCCTCGGCTCCCCCACAGTGTGGCCCCCCCAAGCTGCCCCAGGGAAGGCGGAAACTCCATCAACGGGAACCAAGGCAAAGTGCCTTGGTTCCAGCCAGGTGACCCCGACCCGTGCGCCCTGAGTTCCCGGGGAAGCGCCTCGACTCCCCCACAGGTGTGTGTGTAATTCTTGCGTCTCCAGCGGACCCCAAGCTGCCCCAGGGAAGGCGGAAACTCCATCAGCGGGAACCAAGGCAAAGTGCCTTGGTTCCAGCCGGACTGACCCGACCCGTGCGCCCTGAGTTCCCGGGAAGCGCCTCGACTCCCCCCACGACCCCAAGCTGCCCCAGGGAAGGCGGAAACTCCATCAACGGGAACCAAGGCAAAGTGCCTTGGTTCCAGCCGGACTGACCCCGACCCGTGCGCCCTGAGTTCCCGGGAAGCGCCTCGACTCCCCCCACAGGTGTGTGTGTAATTCTTGCGTCTCCGCGGACCCCAAGCTGCCCCAGGGAAGGCGGAAACTCCATCAGCGGGAACCAAGGCAAAGTGCCTTGGTTCCAGCCCGGACTGACCCGACCCGTGCGCCCTGAGTTCCCGGGAAGCGCCTCGACTCCCCCCACAGGTGTGTGGGTAATTCTTGCGTCTCCGCGGACCCCAAGCTGCCCCAGGGAAGGCGGAAACTCCATCAGCGGGAACCAAGGCAAAGTGCCTTGGTTCCAGCCCGGACTGACCCGACCCGTGCGCCCTGAGTTCCCGGGAAGCGCCTCGACTCCCCCACAGGTGTGTGGTATTCCTGTGTCCCCCCCCCCCAAGCTGCCCCAGGGAAGGCGGAAGCTCCATCAGCGGGAACCAAGGCAAAGTGCCTTGGTTCCAGCCAGGACTGACCCCGACCCGTGCGCCCTGAGTTCCCGGGAAGCGCCTCGACTCCCCCACAGGTGTGTGTGTAATTCTTGCGTCTCCGCGGACCCCAAGCTGCCCCAGGGAAGGCGGAAACTCCATCAACGGGAACCAAGGCAAAGTGCCTTGGTTCCAGCCCAGACTGACCCCGACCCGTGCGCCCTGAGTTCCCGGGGAAGCGCCTCGACTCCCCCCACAGGTGTGTGGTAATTCTTGCGTCCCGCGGACCCCAAGCTGCCCCAGGGAAGGCGGAAACTCCATCAACGGGGAACCAAGGCAAAAGTGCCTTGGTTCCAGCCCGGACTGACCCGACCCGTGCGCCCTGAGTTCCCGGGAAGCGCCTCGACTCCCCCACAGTTCGGACCCCAAGCTGCCCAAGGGAAGGCGGAAACTCCATCAGCGGGAACCAAGGCAAAGTGCCTTGGTTCCAGCCCGGACTGACCCGACCCGTGCGCCCTGAGTTCCCGGGAAGCGCCTCGACTCCCCACAGGTGTGTGGTAATTCTTGCGTCTCCGCGGACCCCAAGCTGCCCCAGGGAAGGCGGAAACTCCATCAGCGGGAACCAAGGCAAAGTGCCTTGGTTCCAGCCCGGACTGACCCCGACCCGTGCGCCCTGAGTTCCCGGGGAAGCGCCTCGACTCCCCCACAGGTGTGTGTGTAATTCTTGCGTCTCCGCGGACCCCAAGCTGCCCCAGGGAAGGCGGAAACTCCATCAGCAGGGAACCAAGGCAAAGTGCCTTGGTTCCAGCCCGACTGACCCCGACCCGTGCGCCCTGAGTTCCCGGGAAGCGCCTCGGCTCCCCCACAGGTGTGTGGTAATTCTTGCGTCCCCACGCGGACCCCAAGCTGCCCCAGGGAAGGCGGAAACTCCATCAGCGGGAACCAAGGCAAAGTGCCTTGGTTCCAGCCCGGACTGACCCGACCCGTGCGCCCTG
This sequence comes from Cryptotis parvus, assembly GCA_021461705.1. NCBI lineage: Eukaryota > Metazoa > Chordata > Mammalia > Eulipotyphla > Soricidae > Cryptotis > Cryptotis parvus. The sequence continues at coordinate 6,302 of JAJIBD010029897.1, forward strand.
AGTTCCCGGGGAAGCGCCTCGACTCCCCCACAGGTGTGTGTGTAATTCTTGCGTCTCCGCGGACCCCAAGCTGCCCCAGGGAAGGCGGAAACTCCATCAGCGGGAACCAAGGCAAAGTGCCTTGGTTTCCAGCCCGGACTGACCCCGACCCGTGCGCCCTGAGTTCCCGGAAAGCGCCTCGACTCCCCACAGGACCCCAAGCTGCCCCAGGGGAAGGCGGGAAACTCCATCAGCGGGAACCAAGGCAAAGTGCCTTGGTTCCAGCCCGGACTGACCCGACCCGTGCGCCCTGAGTTCCCGGGGAAGCGCCTCGACTCCCCCACAGGTGTGTGTGTAATTCTTGCGTCTCCGCGGACCCCAAGCTGCCCCAGGGAAGGCGGAAACTCCATCAGCGGGAACCAAGGCAAAGTGCCTTGGTTCCAGCCGGACTGACCCGACCCGTGCGCCCTGAGTTCCCGGGAAGCGCCTCGACTCCCCCACATGTGTGTTTTTCCCGACCCCAAGCTGCCCCAGGGAAGGCGGAAACTCCATCAAGCGGGAACCAAGGCAAAGTGCCTTGGTTCCAGCCCGGACTGACCCCGACCCGTGCGCCCTGAGTTCCCGGGGAAGCGCCTCGACTCCCCCCCACAGGTGTGTGTGTAATTCTTGCGTCTCCGCGGACCCCAAGCTGCCCCAGGGAAGGCGGAAACTCCATCAGCGGGAACCAAGGCAAAGTGCCTTGGTTCCAGCCCGGACCTGACCCCGACCCGTGCGCCCTGAGGTTCCCGGGAAGCGCCTCGACTCCCCCACAGTTGGCCCCAAGCTGCCCCAGGGGAAGAGCGGAAACTCCATCAACGGGAACCAAGGCAAAGTGCCTTGGTTCCAGCCGGACTGACCCCGACCCGTGCGCCCTGAGTTCCCGGGGAAGCGCCTCGACTCCCCCACAGGTGTGTGGTAATTCTTGCGTCTCCGCGGACCCCAAGCTGCCCCAGGGAAGGCGGAAACTCCATCAACGGGAACCAAGGCAAAGTGCCTTGGTTCCAGCCCGGACTGACCCGACCCGTGCGCCCTGAGTTCCCGGGGAAGCGCCTCGACTCCCCCACAGGTGTGTGTGTAATTCTTGCGTCTCCGCGGACCCCAAGCTGCCCCAGGGAAGGCGGAAACTCCATCAGCGGGAACCAAGGCAAAGTGCCTTGGTTCCAGCCCGACTGACCCCGACCCGTGCGCCCTGAGTTCCCGGGAAGCGCCTCGGCTCCCCCCCACAGGTGTGTGGTAATTCTTGCGTCTCCGCGGACCCCAAGCTGCCCCAGGGAAGGCGGAAACTCCATCAGCGGGAACCAAGGCAAAGTGCCTTGGTTCCAGCCCAGACTGACCCCGACCCGTGCGCCCTGAGTTCCGGGAAGCGCCTCGGCTCCCCACACCAGCTGCCCCAGGGAAGGCGGAAACTCCATCAGCGGGAACCAAGGCAAAGTGCCTTGGTTCCAGCCCGGACTGACCCGACCCGTGCGCCCTGAGTTCCCGGGAAGCGCCTCGACTCCCCCACAGGTGTGTGTGTAATTCTTGCGTCTCCGCGGACCCCAAGCTGCCCCAGGGGAAGGCGGAAACTCCATCAACGGGAACCAAGGCAAAGTGCCTTGGTTCCAGCCGGACTGACCCCGACCCGTGCGCCCTGAGTTCCCGGGGAAGCGCCTCGACTCCCCCACAGGTGTGTGTGTAATTCTTGCGTCTCCGCGGACCCCAAGCTGCCCCAGGGAAGGCGGAAACTCCATCAGCGGGAACCAAGGCAAAGTGCCTTGGTTCCAGCCCGGACTGACCCCGACCCGTGCGCCCTGGGTTCCCGGGGAAGCGCCTCGACTCCCCCACGGCGGACCCCAAGCTGCCCCAGGGAAGGCGGAAACTCCATCAGCGGGAACCAAGGCAAAGTGCCTTGGTTCCAGCCCGGACTGACCCCGACCCGTGCGCCCTGAGTTCCCGGGGGAAGCGCCTCGACTCCCCCACAGGTGTGTGTGTAATTCTTGCGTCTCCAGCGGACCCCAAGCTGCCCCAGGGAAGGCGGAAACTCCATCAGCGGGAACCAAGGCAAAGTGCCTTGGTTCCAGCCGAACTGACCCCGACCCGTGCGCCCTGAGTTCCCGGGAAGCGCCTCGACTCCCCCACAGGTGTGTGTGTAATTCTTGCGTCTCCGCGGACCCCAAGCTGCCCCAGGGAAGGCGGAAACTCCATCAACGGGAACCAAGGCAAAGTGCCTTGGTTCCAGCCGGACTGACCCCGACCCGTGCGCCCTGAGTTCCCGGGAAGCGCCTCGACTCCCCACATGCGGACCCCAAGCTGCCCCAGGGAAGGCGGAAACTCCATCAGCGGGAACCAAGGCAAAGTGCCTTGGTTCCAGCCGGAACTGACCCGACCCGTGCGCCCTGAGTTCCCGGGAAGCGCCTCGGCTCCCCCCCCCACAGGTGTGTGTGTAATTCTTGCGTCTCCGCGGACCCCAAGCTGCCCCAGGGGAAGGCGGAAACTCCATCAGCGGGAACCAAGGCAAAGTGCCTTGGTTTCCAGCCCGGACTGACCCGACCCGTGCGCCCTGAGTTCCCGGGAAGCGCCTCGACTCCCCCACAGGTGTGTAGCATCCCCGCGGCGCTGCCCCAGGGAAGGCGGAAACTCCATCAGCGGGAACCAAGGCAAAGTGCCTTGGTTCCAGCCAGGACTGACCCGACCCGTGCGCCCTGAGTTCCCGGGGAAGCGCCTCGACTCCCCCACAGGTGTGTGTGTAATTCTTGCGTCTCCGCGGACCCCAAGCTGCCCCAGGGAAGGCGGAAACTCCATCAGCGGGAACCAAGGCAAAGTGCCTTGGTTCCAGCCCACTGACCCCGACCCGTGCGCCCTGAGTTCCGGGGAAGCGCCTCGACTCCCCCACAGACCCCAAGCTGCCCCAGGGAAGGCGGAAACTCCATCAACGGGAACCAAGGCAAAGTGCCTTGGTTCCAGCCCGGACTGACCCGACCCGTGCGCCCTGAGTTCCCGGGAAGCGCCTCGACTCCCCCACAGTTTTTGACCCCAAGCTGCCCCAGGGAAGGCGGAAACTCCATCAGCGGGAACCAAGGCAAAGTGCCTTGGTTCCAGCCCGGACTGACCCCGACCCGTGCGCCCTGAGTTCCCGGGGAAGCGCCTCGACTCCCCCACAGGTGTGTGTGTAATTCTTGCGTCTCCGCGGACCCCAAGCTGCCCCAGGGAAGGCGGAAACTCCATCAACGGGGAACCAAGGCAAAGTGCCTTGGTTCCAGCCGGACTGACCCCGACCCGTGCGCCCTGAGTTCCCGGAAGCGCCTCGACTCCCCACAGGTGTGTGTGTAATTCTTGCGTCTCCGCGGACCCCAAGCTGCCCCAGGGAAGGCGGAAACTCCATCAACGGGAACCAAGGCAAAGTGCCTTGGTTCCAGCCCGGACTGACCCGACCCGTGCGCCCTGAGTTCCCGGGAAGCGCCTCGACTCCCCCACAGACCCAAGCTGCCCCAGGGAAGGCGGAAACTCCATCAGCGGGAACCAAGGCAAAGTGCCTTGGTTCCAGCCCGGACTGACCCCGACCCGTGCGCCCTGGGTTCCCGGGAAACGCCTCGACTCCCCCCACAGGTGTGTGTAATTCTTGCGTCTCCGCGGACCCCAAGCTGCCCCAGGGAAGGCGGAAACTCCATCAGCGGGAACCAAGGCAAAGTGCCTTGGTTCCAGCCCGGACTGACCCCGACCCGTGCGCCCTGAGTTCCCGGGAAGCGCCTCGACTCCCCCCCACAGGTGTGTGTGTAATTCTTGCGTCTCCGCGGACCCCAAGCTGCCCCAGGGAAGAGCGGAAACTCCATCAGCGGGAACCAAGGCAAAGTGCCTTGGTTCCAGCCGGACTGACCCGACCCGTGCCCCCTGAGTTCCCGGGAAGCGCCTCGACTCCCCCCACAGACCCAAGCTGCCCCAGGGAAGGCGGAAACTCCATCAACGGGAACCAAGGCAAAAGTGCCTTGGTTCCAGCCCGGACTGACCCCGACCCGTGCGCCCTGAGTTCCCGGGGAAGCGCCTCGGCTCCCCCACAGGTGTGTGTGTAATTCTTGCGTCTCCGCGGACCCCAAGCTGCCCCAGGGAAGAGCGGAAGCTCCATCAACGGGAACCAAGGCAAAGTGCCTTGGTTCCAGCCCAACTGACCCCGACCCGTGCGCCCTGAGTTCCCGGGAAGCGCCTCGACTCCCCCCACAGACCCCAAGCTGCCCCAGGGAAGGCGGAAACTCCATCAGCAGGAACCAAGGCAAAGTGCCTTGGTTTCCAGCCAGGACTGACCCGACCCGTGCGCCCTGAGTTCCCGGGAAGCGCCTCGACTCCCCCACAGGGCCGGACCCCAAGCTGCCCCAGGGGAAGGCGGAAACTCCATCAACGGGAACCAAGGCAAAGTGCCTTGGTTCCAGCCGGCTGACCCCGACCCGTGCGCCCTGAGTTCCCGGGGAAGCGCCTCGGCTCCCCCACAGACCCAAGCTGCCCCAGGGAAGGCGGAAACTCCATCAGCGGGAACCAAGGCAAAGTGCCTTGGTTCCAGCCCGGACTGACCCCGACCCGTGCGCCCTGAGTTCCCGGGAAGCGCCTCGACTCCCCCACAGGTGTGTGTGTAATTCTTGCGTCTCCGCGGACCCCAAGCTGCCCCAGGGAAGGCGGGAAACTCCATCAAGCGGGAACCAAGGCAAAGTGCCTTGGTTCCAGCCCGGACTGACCCCGACCCGTGCGCCCTGAGTTCCCGGGAAGCGCCTCGGCTCCCCCACAGGTGTGTGTGTGATTCTTGCGTCTCCGCGCACCCCAAGCTGCCCCAGGGAGAGAGCGGAAACTCCATCAACGGGAACCAAGGCAAAGTGCCTTGGTTCCAGCCAGCTGACCCGACCCGTGCGCCCTGAGTTCCCGGGAAGCGCCTCGACTCCCCCACAGGTGTGTGTGTAATTCTTGCGTCTCCGCGGACCCCAAGCTGCCCCAGGGAAGGCGGAAACTCCATCAACGGGAACCAAGGCAAAGTGCCTTGGTTCCAGCCGGGACTTGACCCGACCCGTGCGCCCTGAGTTCCCGGGAAGCGCCTCGACTCCCCCACAGAGCCCAAGCTGCCCCAGGGAAGGCGGAAACTCCATCAACGGGAACCAAGGCAAAGTGCCTTGGTTCCAGCCCGGACTGACCCGACCGTGCGCCCTGAGTTCCCGGGGAAGCGCCTCGACTCCCCACAGGACCCCAAGCTGCCCCAGGGAAGGGCGGAAACTCCATCAGCGGGAACCAAGGCAAAGTGCCTTGGTTCCAGCCCGGACTGACCCCGACCCGTGCGCCCTGAGTTCCCGGGGAAGCGCCTCGACTCCCCCCACAGGTGTGTGTGTAATTCTTGCGTCTCCGCGGACCCCAAGCTGCCCCAGGGAAGGCGGAAACTCCATCAACGGGAACCAAGGCAAAGTGCCTTGGTTCCAGCCCGGACTGACCCGAGCCCGTGCCCTGAGTTCCCGGGGAAGCGCCTCGACTCCCCCACAGGTGTGTGTGTAATTCTTGCGTCTCCGCGGACCCCAAGCTCCCCCAGGGGAAGGCGGAAACTCCATCAACGGGGAACCAAGGCAAAGTGCCTTGGTTCCAGCCCGGACTGACCCCGACCCGTGCGCCCTGAGTTCCCGGGAAGCGCCTCGGCTCCCCCCACAGGTGTGTGTGTAATTCTTGCATCTCCGCGGACCCCAAGCTGCCCCAGGGGAAGGCGGAAACTCCATCAGCGGGAACCAAGGCAAAGTGCCTTGGTTCCAGCCAGACTGACCCGACCCGTGCGCCCTGAGTTCCCGGGAAGCGCCTCGACTCCCCCCACAGGTGTGTGTGTAATTCTTGCGTCTCCGCGGACCCCAAGCTGCCCCAGGGAAGGCGGAAACTCCATCAGCGGGAACCAAGGCAAAGTGCCTTGGTTCCAGCCGAGCTGACCCGACCCGTGCGCCCTGAGTTCCCGGGGAAGCGCCTCGACTCCCCCACAGACCCCAAGCTGCCCCAGGGAAGGCGGAAACTCCATCAGCGGGAACCAAGGCAAAGTGCCCTTGGTTCCAGCCCGGACTGACCCCGACCCGTTGCGCCCTGAGTTCCCGGGAAGCGCCTCGACTCCCCACAGGTGTGTGTGTAATTCTTGCGTCTCCGCGGACCCCAAGCTGCCCCAGGGAAGGCGGAAACTCCATCAACGGGAACCAAGGCAAAGTGCCTTGGTTCCAGCCCGGACTGACCCCGACCCGTGCGCCCCTGAGGTTCCCGGGAAGCGCCTCGACTCCCCCCACAGGACCCCAAGCTGCCCCAGGGGAAGGCGGAAACTCCATCAACGGGAACCAAGGCAAAGTGCCTTAGTTCCAGCCAGACTGACCCGACCCGTGCGCCCTGAGTTCCCGGGAAGCGCCTCGACTCTCCCCCCACAGGTGTGTGTGTAATTCTTGCGTCTCCGCGGACCCCAAGCTGCCCCAGGGAAGAGCGGAAACTCCATCAACGGGAACCAAGGCAAAGTGCCTTGGTTCCAGCCCGGACTGACCCCGACCCGTGCGCCCTGAGTTCCCGGGAAGCGCCTCGACTCCCCCCCACAGACCCCAAGCTGCCCCAGGGAAGGCGGAAACTCCATCAGCGGGAACCAAGGCAAAGTGCCCTTGGTTCCAGCCCCAGCTGACCCGACCCGTGCGCCCTGAGTTCCCGGGGAAGCGCCTCGGCTCCCCCACAGGTGTGTGTGTAATTCTTGCGTCTCCGCGGACCCCAAGCTGCCCCAGGGAAGAGCGGAAACTCCATCAGCGGGGAACCAAGGCAAAGTGCCTTGGTTCCAGCCAGTTGACCCCGACCCGTGCGCCCTGGGTTCCCGGGAAGCGCCTCGGCTCCCCCACAGACCCCAAGCTGCCCCAGGGAAGGCGGAAACTCCATCAGCGGGAACCAAGGCAAAGTGCCTTGGTTCCAGCCCGAACTGACCCCGACCCGTGCGCCCTGAGTTCCCGGGAAGCGCCTCGGCTCCCCCACAGGTGTGTGTGTAATTCTTGCGTCTCCGCGGACCCCAAGCTGCCCCAGGGAAGGCGGAAACTCCATCAACGGGAACCAAGGCAAAGTGCCTTGGTTCCAGCCGGACTGACCCGACCCGTGCCCTGGGTTCCCGGGAAGCGCCTCGACTCCCCCACGGGGTGTGTGTAATTCTTGCGTCTCCAGGGACCCCAAGCTGCCCCAGGGAAGGCGGAAACTCCATCAGCGGGAACCAAGGCAAAGTGCCTTGGTTCCAGCCGAACTGACCCGACCCGTGCGCCCTGAGTTCCCGGGAAGCGCCTCGACTCCCCCACAGGTGTGTGTGTAATTCTTGCGTCTCCGCGGACCCCAAGCTGCCCCAGGGAAGGCGGAAACTCCATCAGCGGGAACCAAGGCAAAGTGCCTTGGTTCCAGCCCGGACTGACCCGACCCGTGCGCCCTGAGTTCCCGGGGAAGCGCCTCGACCCCCCACAGACCCCAAGCTGCCCCAGGGAAGGCGGGAAACTCCATCAACGGGAACCAAGGCAAAGTGCCTTGGTTCCAGCCAGACTGACCCGACCCGTGCGCCCTGAGTTCCCGGGAAGCGCCTCGACTCCCCACAGGTAGACCCCAAGCTGCCCCAGGGAAGGCGGAAACTCCATCAACGGGAACCAAGGCAAAGTGCCTTGGTTCCAGCCGGACTGACCCGACCCGTGCGCCCTGAGTTCCCGGGGAAGCGCCTCGACTCCCCCACAGGTGTGTGTGTAATTCTTGCGTCTCCGCGGCCCCAAGCTGCCCCAGGGAAGGCGGAAACTCCATCAGCGGGAACCAAGGCAAAGTGCCTTGGTTTCCAGCCGAGTGACCCCGACCCGTGCGCCCTGAGTTCCCGGGAAACGCCTCGACTCCCCCCACAGGTGTGTGTGTAATTCTTGCATCTCCAGCGGACCCCAAGCTGCCCCAGGGAAGAGCGGAAGCTCCATCAGCGGGAACCAAGGCAAAGTGCCTTGGTTCCAGCCCGGACTGACCCCGACCCGTGCGCCCTGAGTTCCCGGGAAGCGCCTCGGCTCCCCCACAGGTGTGTGTGTAATTCTTGCGTCTCCGCGGACCCCAAGCTGCCCCAGGGAAGAGCGGAAACTCCATCAGCGGGAACCAAGGCAAAGTGCCTTGGTTTCCAGCCCGGACTGACCCCGACCCGTGCGCCCTGAGTTCCGGGAAGCGCCTCGACTCCCCACGAGACCCCAAGCTGCCCCAGGGAAGGCGGAAACTCCATCAGCGGGAACCAAGGCAAAGTGCCTTGGTTCCAGCCAGCTGACCCGACCCGTGCGCCCTGAGTTCCCGGGAAGCGCCTCGACTCCCCCACAGACCCCAAGCTGCCCCAGGGAAGAGCGGAAACTCCATCAGCGGGAACCAAGGCAAAGTGCCTTGGTTCCAGCCAGCTGACCCGACCCGTGCGCCCTGAGTTCCCGGGAAGCGCCTCGACTCCCCCACGGACCCCAAGCTGCCCCAGGGAAGGCGGAAACTCCATCAGCGGGAACCAAGGCAAAGTGCCTTGGTTCCAGCCCGGACTGACCCGACCCGTGCGCCCTGAGTTCCCGGGAAGCGCCTCGACTCCCCCACAGGTGTGTGTGTCTGTCTCGCGGACCCCAAGCTGCCCCAGGGAAGGCGGAAACTCCATCAACAGGAACCAAGGCAAAGTGCCTTGGTTCCAGCCGGACTGACCCCGACCCGTGCGCCCTGAGTTCCCGGGAAGCGCCTCGACTCCCCACAGGTGTGTGTGTAATTCTTGCGTCTCCGCGGACCCCAAGCTGCCCCAGGGAAGGCGGAAACTCCATCAGCGGGAACCAAGGCAAAGTGCCTTGGTTCCAGCCGGACTGACCCCGACCCGTGCGCCCTGAGTTCCCGGGAAAGCGCCTCGACTCCCCCACAGGTGTGTGTGTAATTCTTGCGTCTCCGCGGACCCCAAGCTGCCCCAGGGAAGGCGGAAACTCCATCAGCGGGAACCAAGGCAAAGTGCCTTGGTTCCAGCCGGAGCTGACCCGACCCGTGCGCCCTGAGTTCCCGGGAAGCGCCTCGACTCCCCCACAGACCCCAAGCTGCCCCAGGGAAGAGCGGAAACTCCATCAAAGGGAACCAAGGCAAAGTGCCTTGGTTCCAGCCCGGACTGACCCGACCCGTGCGCCCTGAGTTCCCGGAAAGCGCCTCGACTCCCCCACAGGTGTGTGTGTAATTCTTGCGTCTCCACGGGACCCCAAGCTGCCCCAGGGAAGGCGGAAACTCCATCAACGGGAACCGGCAAAGCGCCTTGGTTCCAGCCCGGCTGACCCCGACCCGTGCGCCCTGAGTTCCCCAGGAAGCGCCTCGACTCCCCCACAGGTGTGTGTGTAATTCTTGCTCTCCAGCGGCCCCAAGCTGCCCCAGGGAAGGCGGAAACTCCATCAACGGGAACCAAGGCAAAGTGCCTTGGTTCCAGCCCGGACTGACCCGACCCGTGCGCCCCTGAGTTCCCGGGGAAGCGCCTCGGCTCCCCCACAGGTGTGTGTGTAATTCTTGCGTCTCCGCGGCCCCAAGCTGCCCCCAGGGAAGGCGGAAACTCCATCAGCGGGAACCAAGGCAAAGTGCCTTGGTTCCAGCCAGGACTGACCCGACCCGTGCGCCCTGAGTTCCCGGGAAGCGCCTCGACTCCCCCACAGGTGTGTGTAATTCTTGCGTCCCGGGCCCAAGCTGCCCCAGGGAAGGCGGAAACTCCATCAACGGGAACCAAGGCAAAGTGCCTTGGTTCCAGCCAGAACGACCCGACCCGTCCCCCTGAGTTCCCGGGAAGCGCCTCGACTCCCCCCACAGTGTAGACCCCAAGCTGCCCCAGGGAAGGCGGAAACTCCATCAGCGGGAACCAAGGCAAAGTGCCTTGGTTCCAGCCCAGACGACCCGACCCGTGCGCCCTGAGTTCCCGGGAAACGCCTCGACTCCCCCACAGACCCCAAGCTGCCCCAGGGAAGGCGGAAACTCCATCAGCGGGAACCAAGGCAAAGTGCCTTGGTTCCAGCCAGACTGACCCGACCCGTGCGCCCTGAGTTCCCGGGAACGCCTCGACTCCCCCCCACAGGTGTGTGTGTAATTCTTGCGTCTCCCCGGACCCCAAGCTGCCCCAGGGAAGGCGGAAACTCCATCAGCGGGAACCAAGGCAAAGTGCCTTGGTTCCAGCCGGACTGACCCGACCCGTGCGCCCTGAGTTCCCGGGGAAGCGCCTCGGCTCCCCCACAGGTGTGTGCGTAATTCTTGCGTCACCGGACCCCAAGCTGCCCCAGGGAAGAGCGGAAACTCCATCAGCGGGAACCAAGGCAAAGTGCCTTGGTTCCAGCCCGGATGACCCGACCGTGCGCCCTGAGTTCCGGGAAGCGCCTCGACTCCCCACAGTGTGTGTGTAATTCTTGCGTCTCCAGCGGCCCCAAAGCTGCCCCAGGGAAGGCGGAAACTCCATCAGCAGGAACCAAGGCAAAAGTGCCTTGGTTCCAGCCAGACTGACCCGACCCGTGCGCCCTGGTTCCCGAGCAGCCTCGGCTCCCCACCACAGACCCCAAGCTGCCCAAGGGAAGGCGGAAACTCCATCAGCGGGAACCAAGGCAAAGTGCCTTGGTTCCAGCCCGGACGACCCGACCCGTGCGCCCTGAGTTCCCGGGGAAGCGCCTCGGCTCCCCCCACGGGTGTGTGTAATTCTTCGTCTCCGCGGACCCCAAGCTGCCCCAGGGAAGGCGGAAACTCCATCCAACGAGGAACCAAGGCAAAGTGCCTTGGTTCCAGCCCGAACTGACCCGACCCGTACCCTGGGTTCCCGGGAAACCCTGCGACTCCCCCACAGACCCCAAGCTGCCCCAGGGGAAGGCGGAAACTCCATCAGCGGGAACCAAGGCAAAGTGCCTTGGTTTCCAGCATTGACCCGACCGTGCGCCCTGGGTTCCACGGGAAGCGCCTCGGCTCACCCCCACAGAGACCCCAAGCTGCCCCAGGGAAGCCGGAAACTCCATCAACGCGGAACCAAGGCAAAGTGCCTTGGTTCCAGCCGGACTGACCCGACCCGTGCGCCCTGAGTTCCGGGAAGCGCCTCGACTCCCCCCACGGACCCCAAGCTGCCCCACGGAAGGCGGAAACCCCATCAAGGGGAACCAAGGCAAAAGTGCCTTGGTTCCAGCCCGGACTGACCCGACCCGTGCGCCCTGAGTTCCAGGGGAAGCGCCCTCGACTCCCCCACAGGCGTGTGTAAATTCTTGCGTCTCCGCGGACCCCAAGCTGCCCCAGGGAAGGCGGAAACTCCATCAACGGGAACCAAGGCAAAGTGCCTTGGTTTCAGCCAGATGACCCGACCCGTGCGCCCTGGGTTCCCGGGAAGCGCCTCGACTCCCCCACAGGTGTGTGTGCAATTCTTGCGTCTCCGCGGACCCCAAGCTGCCCCAGGGAAGGCGGAAACTCCATCAACGGGAACCAAGGCAAAGTGCCTTGGTTCCAGCCCGGACGACCCGACCCGTGCGCCCTGAGTTCCCAAGCGCCTCGACTCCCCACAGGTGTGTGTGTAATTCTTGCGTCTCCGCGGACCCCAAGCTGCCCCAGGGAAGGCGGAAACTCCATCAGCAGGAACCAAGGCAAAGTGCCTTGGTTCCAGCCCAGACTGACCCGACCCGTGCGCCCTGAGTTCCCGGGAAACGCCTCGACTCCCCCCACAGGTGTGTGTGTAATTCTTGCGTCTCCGCGGACCCCAAGCTGCCCCAGGGAAGGCGGAAACTCCATCAACGGGAACCAAGGCAAAGTGCGCTTGGTTCCAGCCAATGACCTGACCGTGGCCTGAGTTCCCGGGAAGCGCCTCGACTCCCCACAGACCCCAAGCTTCCCCAGGGAAGGCGGAGCTCCATCCTGTGGGGAACCAAGGCAAAGTGCCTTGGTTCCAGCCCAGACCAGACCCCGACCAGTAGCGCCTGAGTTCCCTGGAAGCGCCTCGACTCCCCACAGACCCCAAGCTGCCCCAGGGAGAGGCGGAAACTCCATCAGCAGGAACCAAGGCAAAGTGCCTTGGTTCCAGCCCGACTGACCCCGACCCGTGCGCCCCTGAGTTCCCGGGAAGCGCCTCGACTCCCCCACAGGGTGTGTGTGTAATTCTTGCGTCTCCCGCGGACCCCAAAGCTCCCCCAGGGAGAGAGCGGAAACTCCATCAACGGGAACCAAGGCAAAGTGCCTTGGTTCCAGCCTGACGACCCAGACCCATATGCCCTGAGTTCCAGGAAAGC